>JAJTUR010000076.1:0-249974 GCA_021399475.1 Hyaloscypha finlandica | reverse complement strand
TATAAGAAATAACCCCCTTATATATAAAATTACCTTATAAGTCCTTCCCTCCTTTATTTTTCTACTCTCCTTATCTAGGCCTAATAACTACTATAAGCCTAGCTCTAGCGGGAATATAAGCATAATTCTCCTTATATATATATCCTCTTCTCTTCTCTACCTTTCTTATTAAGTCATAATTTAATCTTCTAGTTCTGAATCTATATCCTCCTCTTCTAGTACCCCCTTTCTATACCTAGAAATAATACTTCTAAGCGAGCCTAAGCGCCTCCTTAAACTAGGCTATAGATCTATTCTAAGATCCCTTTATCTTAGTAATACGGATTATACGAGGTCTCTAGGCTTATACCTCGGAAGATAAACTTCTTAAGATAGCTAGTAGCTATAGTTCTAGCTTAGAGGGTATTATCTAACTCTATATTACAAATATACTAATAGCTTAGCTCGCCCAAAATCCTAAAGGGACCTTTCTAATAATAGTAGAGCTTTACGGAATAATTTATCTAATCTAGTATTATAGAGGAGGATAATATCCCTAATAGAAAAGTACCTAGGGGCCTTAAGATATAACTCTTATTAAATACTTCCTTCCCTACTCTTAATAGTAGCGAATAGCTAAAAGTACTTTATTTAAGTCTATATCCCGTCGCTCTAGCTATTATATATAGCTAGTAGATTAGAAGTAGAAGAAACCTTATACTAAGGTAATATATTCCAGGTGAGGTAATCTAGATTAATAAGTAAAAGACTTTCTCGTCCCCCTTTAAGGTAAAAGGGGGTATAACTCGTAGTAACTTTAGCTATAATTCGATCTACCTAAAGTATAGCTAGAAGGTAGAAAACCCAATTATTAATATTACCTTCTATAGCCTTAGTTAAACCAGTAACTATAAGCTTATACCCCCTCTTAATTATTCCATTAGCTTAGGGGTTAAAAGTAGAGGTAATAATATAGCGAATCTCGTATATACTCGCAAGTTCACTCATAATAGCGTTATTATTCTTAGGCCCTCTATCCATAACTAGCTCAAGGAAGACCCTATATTAACAGATAACCTCCTCAAAAATGAACCTAGTAATAGATTTAGTATTAGCGCTCTTTAGCGCTCTCCTTTAACTTATCCTAAGCCTTCTCCCTAAGCTAATATAAGCTTATCTTTACCTAAATATAAAGGTATATAAACCATATCAAGGCTACTTTATACTATAACGACTCTACCTAAGTAGGGTATAGTTCACTATCTATCTTCATATAAGCTATAAGTTAATAGCGCTCATAGCTTTTATATACGTCTTTATGTCTTAATACTACCTTTCTACTAGAAGCGATTAGTAATTTTGCGAAAGTAGCCTCCCTAGGCTTATAACCCCTAGCCATATATAGCTATCTTAATATCTTCCACTCCTCTAGAGAGTCTACTACTCTTCTAGGTATACTAGATTTCGCCAGAAAAGCGTCTAATCTCGTATAAGAAACTTAACTATATCGTTTTTAAATAGTCTATACTCTACTACGCTTTATTTAATAGGCTATTCGAGTATAGTGAGCTAGCGAGTATATTATTAGTAGCGTATGAAATAGAAGCCTTCTAAGTAAGAAATAGGCTCAGGTTAAGCTTAAGTAATAATACTTAAGTAAGAGGGTCTTCGTAAGTAAGTAAAGGTAAGCTTTCTATATAATAAGAGTAATCCTTAGGGAGAATAGCTAAGTATCTATAAAATCCTTAATATCTTCCTCCTACTATCCTCCTCCTCTACCTCTAGGATTATATATAGTCAATGAGATAAACTATTAGCGCTATATATTTCTTTCCGAATATATTTAATATTAAAGTTAAATAGTCTAATCTAAGTAATTCACCTTATAAGTAGGACCTAGGTAGATCTAAAGTAGCCCTATTAAGCTATATAACTAGAATATTAGTTTAGTTTCTAAGAGGAACTTCACGCTATAGAGCTAGCCCTTATATTTCTTAAGTACCTTTAGAACCCCTGGTATTCACGCTTTATAGTATTATAGGATACTTCTACTTAACTCTAATAACTACTCTTATATTATATAGGGTAATACTCTCTATTATACTAGCTAATCTATATTAAGACACCCTATCTAGTAAGACTAGTATCTACTACGAGAATAATTAACCTAGCTCCTAGTAAGAAGTCTAGGGTAACTAAAGTAGGCGAAGAGGTCAAGAGTATTTTAAGGGTATCTATAGCGAGCTAATACTCGTATATCTAAATAAATACCTAATTTTTCCGGAAAAGCTTATAAATAAGAGCTATAATCTCGGCGAAGTATTTAATCTAGATCCGGTAATAGACACATATACTAATAAAGGTATAGGCTTATATAATATCACGGGGTAGAGGCTACTCTAAGATCTTAATAATTTTCGCTATTTCTAGTAGTCTCTCTTTAAAGGAATAGATATAGCTAATGATTTGAAATACTATTTATATACTACTATGATTTCGGTCTAGATATAGTTAACCTAGCCCTCTCTAGTAATATAAGGACCTAATCTAGGCTTTAAATATATTCTTATACGAATCTCCGATCCTAGGTAAGTCTTCGTATTATTATAAGTAGTTAAGGGACCCCTAACTCTAATATTATTAAGGTAAGCTATATAAACTAAGGGTATTAAGTCCGAGGATATAGTATATAATTCAATAAACTAAGTAACTAAGTTCATAGCTCCTTAGAGGATCCTCGTATAACGAAGAAGTTATATAATATTATAAACCCTATTATATCCCTATACTTCTTAGCTAAAGGGATTAGTTATAGCTAGAGAAGTAGTTAACTAAGCTTATAATTATATAGCTAGTAAAGTATTCCGAGAACTCGTCTATACTTAGGGGTAAATTAGTGTCCCTAATCGTGACCTTATTTACGTAAAGCCGCCTATACTATATAGTACTTAGAAGTCTCCTTCTTTCTTACTAGGAAATAAGGATTCTAATAAGGACTATTATAATATTTAAAGATACCTATATCTAGACGTTCTCGTATAAGCTAATTAACTACTAAAACCAAGGCCTATAGCACTAAGAAGCTAGGCTCCTACTAAGCCTTATATAGAATAGTACGAATTTCTAATATAGAGATACTTCTAGCTTTAGTAAGCCTAAGTAGCTAAAGTCCTAAGCTAATACCCCTTCTCTATTATCTAATATCACGAATAGTAGTTCCCTCTCCTTATACGATAATCCCGGACTAATTTTCAAAGCCTTCTTTTAGTCCTCTATTAAATATGAGCTAGGAATAATATAAGAGAACTTTAGAATTAACTATTAAGAAAACTATCCTATTCTAGGTATACTAATACCCTCTCTCTTTCTAGTACTTCTTTCTAATTATCTAAACTACTAGGGGCTAAGCCTATACTCTACTTAAGTCTATAGGCTAAACTTTCCTAGAGACTAGTTTATATAGTCTATTAACTAATACTACTAGGGGAGGCTTCTCTACTATATAAAAGAATAAGTATTAAACCTTAAAGAAATATAATAGTCCCTATCTATATATAAAGAAATATCCCAAGTAGTACTTACTAGAGGCCCTAGATTAAAAGTATATATAATTCCCTCCCAAGTACTTAAAGAAGACATAAAAATATCCTTAGAATACTTATTTCTCCTAGTCCTAGTACTCCCCTTAGGACCCCCTAGTTATTTAAAGGAAAGATATCCTCTCTAACCTAATTCCGAGAGTTAGACGCCTTTATAACCCTACTTACTAAGGACTATTCCTCCCTATACTAAAGATAGTAGTATAGGCTACTCTAGACTAAGTATACTTAATAGTAAGGTTAGTCTATAGGATAAAAGGTTATCCGAGAATAAGTTAATAGTTAGCTTCTTTAATAAGGAAGATCTATATATATAATGTTATACTCCTAATCTTAACTTAAATATTCTTATAAAGTCCTTTAAAAGAGTACGTTCCCTATTATAAGAGACTAAGGTTAAGTGAGGGTTACTAGTAACTACTAGACTATAATTATTAGTAAGCCCTTAAGTTATAATATTAATTTTAGCCCTAGTATTAATTATAGCCTTAACTTAAGCTATCCTATTAAGACATATACTAAGTTTAGGGGTAGAAACCGTATAATATAGGTTCTCTTTACTCCCTTCTAGGTTATAAGAGCGATAGTTACGCTAGGGCCTAGCTTAGCTAGATTATAGCGAGGACTCTAGAAAACAAGCTTTAGAAGAGCTAGAGAGTTAGATAAGAGCTCTCGAGTAGTAATTCCCTCTACCTTCTAATTAAGGATCTTATTTAATACTTACTCTAGCTTAGCTTCCCCTTAAAGCTTATCTACTAGTTAATAGACTCTTAGATAAGTATTAGGAGGGAGACGAGTAAGGTAGTAGGTAAAGCTATAGGTTTAATAGTGAAGTCTTTAGGGGAAGTTGAATATACGAAAGTAGGCTATAGTTAGTCTATTATAGGAATGTCTTATTAAGTTACTTCCTCCGCTTTATCCATAGATATAACTAGCTTCTACTTCCTACTCCTAAGGTATTAGGCTATAGTAATACTAGTTTCTTTCTCTTAGTAGTTCTTTAGTACCTTATACTAGTCACAACTATCCTTTAATCCCTCGTATAGCTTATTATCTTTCTTCTTTTCGCCCTAGAGGTACTAATAGTAACTTATTTATCCTTATCTTCTACCTTAAGAGAAGTTTCTTACTTCCTTATCCGACTCTGCCCCTAGATCCTAATCTTCCGTAGCTAAGGAGAGAGAAGAAACCTTAGTTTCTAGGATAATAAGGAGTTCGAATTCATATGCTAAGAAAACTACTTAAGTTATAGGATTCTAGTTTTCCTAGAGAACTAGAATATCTTTTCTCCCGAACCCATAAGGCTTATATAGACCTAATTCTATTAATTAAAGTATATAATACTAGTAGTATAAAGAGCTAGTGCTTCTAGACATTGAATTACCTAATAGAGGAAGAGAAACATAAGAAATAATAGTTAGGTCGAGCTCGATATTAATTCTCTAGGCTAGCTAAGGGTCGTACGCTTAAGCTAGATATATTACTAGTTAGAGAAGAGCCTTATATACTACTAAGAGATAGGACTAGGGCTTGTATAGCTTTCGTAAGTCCTACTATATCTAATATAGGGGTCTTAGGGGTTATAGGCTATATAGTAATAAAAGAGGGATACTAATTAGGTTCTATATAAATAGGAATAAGAGTAGTGAGATCCTTTACTATTATTATCTGAGCCTAAAGGCTATTTATAAGGACACTATAGGCGTGAGAATAGTCTTAATAATTAATTATCTCCTTATTAGCTTAATTAGACTCGTAATACTTAATAGCTATAAGAGAAAAGGCCTTGAAATTCATTATACTAGTAATATTAAGCTCTATACTATACTTCTAGATAATCTTCTCACGAAGGGCCTTCGGAATTCCTTCTAGAAACTAAAGAGCTTAGGTATAATCTTCTAGTAAGTAATTATCTACTAAGTACTAAGAGGAAGTAGAGTATTATTAATAGAACTAACGTAAGTTAACTCCCTTAGTATAGCCCTTCTTCTTCTAAGCCTCTATGAACCCTCGAGTTCTCGTTATTTAGTAAGTATCCTCCTCTCGATACTCTTAGTATAAGATAACTCTAAGGGTAGCTTAGTCGTTAGAAACCCACTCTAGTATTATACGAATATACTACGTAATAGTCATATAGTAATACTAGGGAAGGCGAGTAACTGTAGCTAAACCGAGGATATAGTACTCTCTATACTAGCCTTTATATTAGTCTAGAAACTCCGTAATATTAGGTCCTTAGAAATAGGGTATTCCCGGGGTAGTAGTAGATAATATAGCTTATACGAGATATATAGTCTAACTATCTTTAATAGAGAGGTCTATAGGCGGCGTGAGTATAATAGGAGGAGCGCTTACCCGGGAGCAGGTAATAGGATCTATCTTAATATCGAGGCTAGAGCCCGAGGAATTAGTTATTATAGTGTCTAGACTACGGATAAGGACCTATATAATAAAGAGGACAAGTAATAATAATAATAAATATAGTTCTATAATTAGAAGTAAGGTAATCTCAATAGCTTAAGTAGTAGTAATAGAGAGAGTTATAAGAAGGTATAGTGAGTTTGGATTTTGCGGTAATTACTTGGTTTCCTAGGGGGCTATAATATAGGGGAAATCGTCTTAATTCTAAGGGCTAGTTCCGGGAGCTTAGGAAATAAGTTTTCTATATAAAATAATTAAGGCGTAGTCTTCTTAAGTCTTCGTGTAGGGAAATGCTATATATAGGAGTATTTATAGTAGTTTCTATAAGCTATTCTCTTAGTATAGGCTAATTCTACCCCATGTCCCCTAGAACGAATTATAGACTCCTTATTAAAATAAGCTAATATAGAGGAGTCCCTCTACTACCTAATAATTATATATATATTATAGATAAGTGTAATAATAATATTAGTTATCGAAAGGTATAACTAAGGAAATAGTTTCGTGAACTACTTTATTTATAGAATTAATATAAAGGAACGCGCCTCTATAACCGTAAATAGATAGACTTAATAGTTAACTAACTAGTGTTCTAACTTCAGAAAACTCGTATAACTAAAACTAGAAACGCGTAAAAGTAACTAAGAGTAACTATGCCCTTAAGGTCTAGGAGATACCTACGTAATCCAAAAATACTAACCATTGAGATTTGAATCTTCCTTAGGTCGCTAATGTGATAGGTATTTAATTATTATATAGATTTCGGACTATATATAGGCGTTAGATACGTGAGGGAGTAGATTAGGAGGTAAGAACTTAAATAATAGAAGTAGTACTCTAAAGACTCTTAGTACTAGTAGTATAGTAGTAATAAGGATCGAAAATAAGGAGCTTAAAAGGTTAATATATTATCTGAACTAATCGTACGTATAAACGGAAGTCTTATATAACCCTCTAACTAGCGCCTATAAGCCTAGAAAGTAGGACACGTAATAGTAGTTACTAGATATGAGATAAGATAAAAAACCTTACTATAGTATATTAATAAGTTACGCCAAGTTA
This sequence comes from Hyaloscypha finlandica, assembly GCA_021399475.1. NCBI lineage: Eukaryota > Fungi > Ascomycota > Leotiomycetes > Helotiales > Hyaloscyphaceae > Hyaloscypha > Hyaloscypha finlandica. The sequence continues at coordinate 242,913 of JAJTUR010000076.1, read as the reverse complement.
TCGCCTAGTATATTCGTGACTATAAGGGTATTACGACTAGCCTAAAACACCTCCTCTATATACTAAGTAAATTACTTATTCGCCTCTATAATCTATTCTATAATAAGGATAACCTTATTCTCGAGGACAGCCTTATTCTTACCCTTATAGCCTATAATATTCTCGCTCTTAATATATAGCTTCTTAGTTAGGGTATTTACTACACTATTACTAGCCTTATACTTATTTTATATAATAGGTATATTATATTCGAGAGGTAAAGGGTCTAAGTCCAGATAGCTATAGATATAGTCTAGTTACGCCTTAGTATTGGTATTCTACTTATAGTACTTACTAAGGGCTATATGCTTAATTAGGTCACTGAACTACTTAAAGAAGTCCTCGATATTAGATGACTTAGGGATAAGTCTAGACTTTAGCTTATTATTAATATATTAGTAGAGTAACGACGAGGATACCTTAATAGTAACTAGTGAGTTCTAAGTAGTTACTAAGCTATTACTCATTTTAATAACGTGGTTATAATAACATTTATAAAGGATTATATTTTATTTGGGGGAGAGAAGGGTACTATAGTACGTTAGGGGGTATATAGCTAGGGCGCGGTAATATATTAGTATTAGTTCATAAAAGGTTAGGGTATACTTATTAGAGAGAAAGGTACTATAGAGCGTTTATATATCTATAATATATACTCTATATTTATAATACGTAAGGTATTACTTTCGTAAGTATTAGGGTTCTAATATTAGGATAACCTCGCTTTAGTGAGGGGTTAAAACAGATTACTAAAAAGGGCCTAGTAGCCTCGTAATTAGGAAAACGATATCGCGTAGCTATTATAGGGAAAAGGAATATCGATAATAATATATATACTACTATTATTACTATTTAGTAGGACGACTATAACGGCGAGGTACTAGCTTCGTTACTAGTCTATCCTCGTAGTCTTATATTAGCTCTTTCGCGTTTCCTAGGAGCTCGACGGGGAACTATTAGTTATATTTATTACCTTATCCTATATACTTAACGAGGTACTCTAGGTTATCTTTACTACTATAATGAGTATATCTCTTATTGACTACTCGCTCTAGTTCTTAGCTTTTCTAGTCTTTATTATCTCCTTTGACTCCTTCTATAAGTTCCTTACCTTTAATAGGTTCCCTACTAAATAGGTCAAGGCCTTTTAGTACTAGTTATAAGTGCGCTACTAAGATAACTAGGTGGATCTTCTAGCTAATTAGTAATTCTAGCTTATAAGTAAGCTTTCCCACTCTACGAAGGATACGAAATAGTCTTATTCTTTATTTAGAGAGTTTCTTATTCAAGTATCCTAGGAAGTAATATCCTTAATAGAGTCTCAAGAATACCTAATTACTAATATCTATTATAATCGGCTTATATTTCGTATTATAGTACTTTCTAGCTACGTTATTTACGAAGTTAATCGCGACCTCGGTGTCTTATTAATATAGCTTACGGATAATCTCAGGTAGTTCTTACTAGGTCTCGGCTATAAGTAGGGTTAAATTCATCACGGGTTTAAAGCCTCTAATGAACTTATTCGGCGAGGTTTAAATAACTAATATATACGTATTATTAAGCCTAGCTTAGAATAGGATTACGAAGCCTAACTATTCTAGGAATAGGTATATTATAATTTAGTATCAAAAGCTAATCTCGATGGTCTAATTCTTCTATTCTAAGGCTCTATTTATTTAGGGATACTATACTATAGATATAAGTAGTTTTATTCCTAATACTATAAAGGCACGTCTCTAGAAATCTAAAATAAACTTCCTATTATAGTCTAATATTAAGCCTTTTAGGATACCCTAGTTACAAAGTAGCTATATAGTAATAGAGATAATTACTTATTCTTCTATTCTATATTCGCTATTTCCTAGTATTAATAGTGTCTTCCTACTAGCTTTATACGACTATATTATTATATAATTAAACGTATCGAAACCGTTAATCTTCTAAGGGCTAATAGCTAAGATAACTAGAAGTACTAGGATAAAGTCTATTACTATAGTATAGTAAGGGATTAAGGGATTCCGAATTGGCTAAAGTTCGTTATAAGGATATTCCCTTAATATTTAATTAAGGAGATATACTAGATAGTATTTAATATACTCCTCGAGGTGTTTCGCTAGTCGCGGGATATAGAATTCATCTAATTCGCGTAATATACGTTCTATACCAAAGTAGAATTTATTATATATAAGGTATAAAATATCCTTTATTATTATTCTAAGTATATATAATTAGAACTAGCTATTAACGACGTAGTATAGTAGATTATCTTTTATCTAGAAAGGGGTATTATCTTTTAGTAACTCTATAACTCTATCGTCTTTCTTTACCCCTAGGTTACTTAAGGCTTAAGTAAACTTTAGGTCTACCTAGAGTCTATTAATAAGTTTCTACTTAAATTCCGGATTAATTACGACTTCTAAAGAGAATAGGATCTTATCTAATTCATTATTATAAGAGATATTTTCTTCTAGGATAGTATTAAGGTATAATAACGCGTCTAGTATAATATTTAGACGTCCTAGGTAATAATAGATATCTAGGTCGAACTACGAGAGGTACACTAAAGTATAGACTAGTCTTATATTCGCCTTCGTCACATTAGTAGTATTAAGGCTTATTTAGTCATAGATCCCCCTCGTGGCGCTATAGTCCGTAAGTATAATTACTAGGCTCTTACTAGACTAGATTATAGGTTAGAGTTTTCGATATATCTAAATAAGGTAAACTACTTCTAGTTCTATAGTATAGTATCGCTTTTCTATTATACTTAGGGCCTTACTTATAAATAGTATTAATTAGATACGTGCTACTAATATCTTCTTAACTATATCTATTAGTATAGATCCGGGTATTAGATAAAATACTATAATAGAGAAACCTCGTTCCTATGAGGTATCTAAATTAAGTAATAGGACCCTCTTAGGTAAGAAGTAAACTAGGAACCTAGGGACTATAAGTATATTCTATAGCTTCTCGAATACTATAAGCTCTTACTTTATTAGTTTATATTTTATTCTAGTATAGTAACCTTTTCGTTTTCCTCCTATAGTACTAATCTTCTATCCTACTTCTAGTAGTTAGGTCTTACGCTCTTATATAGGTTCAACTATATAGGTATAGCTTGGGAGGTATACTCGTAGTTAACTAGTTATTCCGATATACTACTCTAGTGCCTATAATATACTAGGAAAGGCAATTTTCTTAAAGGCTATAACTTGTTCTTAAGTTATTACTATTCCAAATACGTCTACTAGGTAGCCTAATAGCTTTACTAAAGGGTATCCTATAAATGACTTCTTAGCTAATAGGAATAATAGTAGGTTAGCGAATAACTCGAGGATAATATATAAGTACTAGAGGTGCTATTCTATTATATCCGAGAAAATGACGATATTATTAATAAAGCTTCTTGTGAAATCTATATAGTCTCGTAATTACTTATTTATAAACCTCTAAATATATTAGATAGAGTTTCGAAATCCCATAAGTATAACCTTAGAGCGCTCTAGGCTACGATAACTAATAATTATGAATTAATCTCGATATTCCTTCACGACGAGGAATTAATAAAAGAACTAGGAGTTATTGATAATAGAGATCGCTCTCTTTCCTTATAAAGCCTTAATTAAGTCGGATTATAAAGGTAGCGAGTATATATCCGGTATAGCTAACTTATTCACTATATAGAGGTTAATAATAGGATACTCTTTTATAACCACGAATACCGGTGAAGTAAAGGGGGTTAGTCTATATACCTATTCCATATAGTCTCATTAGTGTAGCTTATCGAAGATATTATCGATAATCTTCTTATATCTATAACTTAGGGGAAACTTTCTTAATATAATCCTCTTATTCTATTAGCTTTTAATAAGGAGAATTCTTATATAGTCCTCCTCTAGTATTTTAACGGGGCCTTTATTTATCTAATATTCACTGAATTCGGTAACGATCTCGTATAAGGTATATACTACTTACGTATCGCTATTATAAATATATACGCTATTCTCGTATATAATCTTAGGTATGTCTTAGGGTTTATTAATCCCGAACTTATACTATTTCTTATACTAAGGCTCCTCTAAGTCTATATTAGTGTCTTATAGAGTTTCTAGGTCTTCTTAGACTTCCTCTATAGTATCTAGGGCTATAAAGAATACCTAGTCTTTAATATTCGTTAATTAGCCTAGGTTCACATTTACTAAGATTATCTTCGCTATATCTATCTTATTAATAATACTAACGAAATTAGTATAATCTAGGATTACGTCCTCTATACTAGTATAGCTCCCTTAGAAGAAGTACGTCCTATTTTCGGGGACTAATACGCACTAAACTAGAATTATAGCTCTAGATTTCGGGGGGATAATAACTTTCCTAGCTACGAGAACTCGGCGAACTACTTTAGGGTTACGATAAAGGACTATAATATCGACAACGAGGTCGTTATATACTCCTATAGTTATAGTAGAGTTCTAGTAATTAATAATCGAGGATATTTACTAAAGGAACTCGTTACTAGGAGTAGGCCCGGTTCTAATTAGTCTATAACTCACGCGGTTACAAAGATTTTACTAAGATATTTCTAGCTATTCGCTATACCTAGTATATATACGGGGAAAATCGCACGCTTTATAAGTATAACCTTATTTAGGATTCCTTTAAAGGACATTAATTAGGAGGTATTATACGAGACCTCGTCGTATCCTTCTAACTAATTCTAGCCTACTATAGGACGTATATAGCCCGTATTAATATAGGTTAACTTTATTAGGTATCCTATTCCAAATTATATATTTATCTTTATATAAGTATATAAAATCTCCTTTACTCTATAGCCGACTTTATATGGGATTACCTTAATAACCTCTACTATAACGGGCTCTATAAGCTCGGGAGTCGCTATAGTATTAGTCTCGGATTTATCACATGTATTAGTATATATGTATTTAAATATCTAAGAGCGAGAAGAGAAAACTTAATTACACTTTCTATATATACGGGACTTGATATTATCTAAGATTACTAAATAGAATCCGTCTTATAGAGATTACGAATCGTTTACCGGGAAGTCTAGGAAAGTGAACTCCTCTATAGCGATATATCTATTATCTTCTAATTCTTTCTTATACTTATCCTTATACTCTTCTAGTACGTTTACGTAATTAGATATAAGGTTAGCTCTATTATTCTAACGGTATTAATAGAATCACTATCTGTCGTAGTCTCTCTTTAAGTACCCTTCGTCGGAGGTCTTATTTTCCCTATCCTCTCTATATACTACTATGAGTAGGTGTCTAGGTTTTAGTGAAGGTAGTAGTCTCGTGTTCTACTTATAATTAATACTATCTCTTTATTAGAACTAGCGTAGCTACTACTACTACTAGGACTAGTAAGGGCGGAATCTAGAGGTAATACTATAATAGTCATTATTCCGTAGATACCTGGGGTTTATACCTCTATTATTAAAGCGTGAGGTTAGTTGAGTCGAGGTATTACGGGAATATCTCGTTATAATTATCTCTTACTATACTTCCTATTTACTAGCTAAGTTCTTGAGCTATTCCGACGTAGTTATCTTCTCGTCTAGGGCAGAGATATATAGCTAAAGCTTAGGGTTAAGGTTATTATATATGTGAGAGAGCTACTAATATAGTTTATTTATTTCTATAGCCTTTATATATCATATAACTATCGCTACGTATCCGCGGATATTACGGCCCTTTTTTGTGTTATCTATAGTATATTTCTTATCTTAGAGCTTTTTTATCGCTTTTAGTACTAAGTCCTTGAACTATTCTATTAAGTATTTTACCTATAAGGTAATACCTTCTAGAGCGAATCGAAATATAAGCTTCGTTATCTCTTTAATTTCTTCTATATATTATCTCTAAGCTACTCTCTATAAGTAAGTATATAAGTTTATACGTATAATACTTTTATATCCTCTTTATACGTTAAATTAGAAAGCGTCTACGAAGAGGTATATATTCCTCTAGACTATAGCCTTTCCTTAATACTCGTAATTATCTATATTTACGGAATTATCTAGTTCGAAAAATCTAATATCCTCTAGGTTCTATCTTAAGGAGATACTACTCGTATTAACTATATCGTAGCTATTTCCGAGATTTCTGGTATCGAGGGTATTTCCTCTGCTACTACTCCTATTATTTGCTCTACTACTAAGTAACTACCGGCGCTAGTATTTATCTCGTTTATCTAGTACTCGGGTAATTAGTATAGTTATCTCGGTCGCTATCTTAGGAGAAAGGAGGTGATCTCGTATAGGGCCCACATTAGTGGTAGTACTACTATTATTACTTATCCTCGGGATTTCTTTAGTCCTATTACTATTCGGCTCTAATAGTTAATAGCTATCCGATAGTTAATAGCTATCCGATTATTAATAGTTATCCGATTATTAACGGCTACTTAACGGATAGTTACTCGGCTCTATATTAGTATTAGTACTATTATTTCTAATACTCCTTCCTGTTTCGGATCCTCTACTTTCCTACTACGGGAAGTATTTATCCGTGAGTAGGGCGAATTTCTTAATAGCTACGCTAAAGGCGGCTTTATTAATAGCTTATATACTAAGTAAGGCGGGGTAAGAAGGTTATTATATAGTTACGAGCTCGTTAATTAAGGCTAATTAGCTCTAGTAAGTATCTTGTAATTATTTCGAGATTATAGCGGGGTATTACTAGACTAGGTAATTGATTACGTTATCGATAGTCTATATTCTATCTACGTATTAATGACTAGTTACTCGGAATTAGTAGAACTAGTATACGAGGTTAATAAAGTCCTATAGGATAATCGAACTCGTTATTAAGCACGGTTTTATACCCTTTAGGGTTATCGGATTATAGTTAGAAATACTACTAAAATAAAGAGGTTCCCGGGTCTTATTATAGTATTTGCGAATTAGACGATTACTACTACTTATTATATAAGAGGGAGTAGAGTGAGTAATGTATAAAAGATGATCTATTTAGCTACGTGAGGGGAATACTACTTCTATAGCTCGCTTATGTAATAGCGTAGTTCCCGTGAATCTACTACTCACTCATATAATAGTAGAGGAGAAGATATGAACCTAAGTACTCTTCCCTAGAGACAAGATCGACTCTAATATAGTTTATAACCTCTAGCTAATAGTAATACTCTACGAAGTTAGTTTATTAAGCCCCGATATTAGCCTAAAGAACTAAGTATATATAGAGGACTACTTAGAAGTAGCTATTACTCTTATTAGAGGTGTGATTCTACTAGAAGAAAGTATCCTCCTAGAGGCTCTACTAACTATATCTTATACTATAGTACTACTAGAAGCTCCTACTAAGTTTAGTAGTTTATAACTAGTAGATAAGATCCTATAAGATAATCGAATATTACTAGAGCTAGACGAACTATATACTATAGTATAAGCTAAGAGTAATGTCTAGATACTATAAGACAGACTTCTCTTATACTATAGTAGACTCTATATTATAGATAATGAGATAATCGCCGGACTCCCTTTATAGACTACCCTAATCTATGAAGTATATAATAAACCTTTATCTAGATACCCTAGACGTGCGAAACTCTATTAATTACTTAAGGAATAATATTACTAGCTATTTATAGGTAAGGATATTAATTAATATTATAGTAACTACTACTCTTATAAGAGATCGCATATACTACGAGATAAGAAACCTAGTTTCCTTTACTTATTACTTATTCCCGATTACCCTTAGTAATATATTACTATAGATTTTAAGAGTTATCCGGAAAGTAAGGTAAGGTATAATATAGTAGCTATATTCGTGGACCGATTATCGAAATACCTAATCACGATACTTATATAGGATACGATTATAGCCAAGTAGCTAGTGCCCCTATTTCTACTATATATTATATACTAAGTAGGTATTCTAGAGATAATTATATTAGATTAAGGACCTTAGTTTATCTCTGATTTTTGGAATGAGTTCTATACTAGAATTAGTACTAAGCTTAGGCTCTCTATTACTAATTACCCTTAGATAAATAGTTAGATAGAGATAGTTAATTAATACTTTAATTAGAGACTATACCCTTATATTAACTATTACTAAGACGACTAGGATAACTAGGTAGTGATTATCGATTACTAATAAGCCTCTCTTTAGTATAAAACTATTAGCTAGTCCCTATTTATAACTAAAAAGGGATACGAGCCTCGTACCGCTTTTAACTAGGACTCCCCTATAAAGGCTTACTCGCTAAAGGAGAAGCTTAATAGGGATAAAGCTAAGGTATTAGTAAACTAATTACACGAATCGTAGTAGCTCGCTTAAGGCTATATAGAGAAGGTATAAGAGCGATATACTATATAAGCTAATAAGTACTACTATCTAATCGATTTCAAAGTAGGCGATAAAGTATAGGTTATAATAAAGTACTAGAAGACTAACCGCCCGAGCTATAAGCTAGGGAACTAAATAGAGGGCTCCTTCGAGATTCTAGAGGAATATAGTTACTTATTCCTCCTAAAGCTACTAGAAACTATAAAGGTTTACTTAGTATTCTATATAGAGAAGCTATAGAAGGACCCTAGAAACCCTCTACTAGGTTAAGCTAATCTAGAGCCTCTACTAGTAATTCTAGAGGATAGAGAATAGGAATATGATATAGAACGGATCCTAGTGGTAAAGCTAGTGAGAAAGAAGCTAAAGTATAAGATCTAGTAGGTAGGTTAGGATAAAGATCCTAACTAGTATCTAGCCTTAATACTAAGTAATAGCCCTCTAGCCTTATAATGTTTCTATGAGAAGTATAGCGATAATACTAATCTACTAGGACCTCTATATAACCTTTAATACTAGCTAGACTATATAAGAGACGATATTCGACTATAACCACGTAAAGACGATGATATTCCTTTATAAGTCACATGACCTCGGATATGTCCAAGATTATGTGATATATATATATACTATAAGAACTACCGAAAATACTAAAAACGATAGGGATAACGACTTTTCCTAAGCTCGAGGGCGAGCTTACTCCGAAGGGGGGGTAATTGTGACGATATTTCACCTAGTCACTTGACTATATCCTATATCCCATAGCCTATATGTCCTATGTCCTATGTCCCATGTCCCATATCCTACGCTACCACGTGACGCGGCCGCTTCGCTAAGGGAATCTGGATGGAGTATACCTAGGGAAATTTAGGAAGCTAAGCCCTATGCGGACTAGTGTATTATGGGGTGCACATATACTCCCACAACCTCCTGTATTCTAGTCTTCCCTTCCTTAGCTTTGAATCGTCTTCATAAGGGACCTTCTACCTTGCTTTCCAAGCCCTGAATGCCGTACCCGTGACAGTAGTGTATTGAGAGCCTATAATACAAGTTTGGAGGTCCCAGAAGCCCTGTCTAACCGGTGTCAAGTCTAGAGGCAAGGCTCCACTTGCCAAATCTGGATGAAAACGACAGCATGAAAAGCATTGGCAGCACAACGGAATTGACAATAGAGTTTGAGTTTAATTAGGGAGTCGGAGATGTGATTGTGCTGCCTCGCTGTACTCAGATTTGCCTCATGTGTATCCATTCACAGTGCCCGGGGCTTGACTTTAGTTCAAAAGGACATAGCCATAATGACTGTCGATGTTTGGAAATCGTCCCTTGTTTTCTAGAATGTCCGATATATGACAATCAAACTAATGGATCCCCGCAACTAGCAGAGTAGATTTATCAGTCAACTCTTCTGTGAGTCTCTGAGAATTACTGTTTACAAGATCATTAGCAAATATATACTGAGCCTGATCCTTGCGGGATACAAACTCATTATCTAGTCTTGTATTCCTTCGGTGTCGACTATGGAGTCAGAGCGGCTACTGCCGCATCTGAGGCATCGGATTTAGTTCTGGTATGCCACTGTCGTCCTTGGCCACGAACTGGTGGGGGGAAGGCGAGATAGTTTAAGGGTGAGCGACGACTGTCGCTTCAATGTCTATCTCGTCCGACGATGCCCACTAATGGACCAGTCAACACTCAAAACTTCTTGATTGGGTGTGTTTACACTTCTTCCAGGCCATCTGCGAGCCATGGCTTCAATATTTGGCTTGTGGATGTTGAGGGTGTGGTTGGCGGTAGGGTTGGGGGTGAGGTTGAGGGAGCACCGTTGCGCGTGGATGCCGAGCAAAGTATTGCAAGGATGTCCGTTTTATAGATTATCAAAGACAAAGCAGAGAGGGTGAGAAATACGATAGACTGCATCCACTTGGCGCATTAGGCGAGAGATGAGGTGCTTGTAACTTAATTCAATTCAATCTTGGAAATGTGATCAGAGGCTCGTCTATGAGTATAAAGCTAAACCTCTTCACAACGCCAGCGTGATATTCTTGATGAGAACAAAGAAGCCATTTGCTGCGGGGATAGGATATCTTAGGTTAGAAGCGTTGATTTAGTGGCTTACGAGTCGCGAACTTGGGGATATCCGTGACGAATTCATTAGGGATAGTAGGCTCTTTGCGAGCAACGAGTAGAATTCACTCTTTGTTATTATCATTTCGTTTTTTGCTGTCAGATCCACTTCTAGTGTCATTTTCATCCATTCTACAGACATGTACAATGAATCCGAGAGAAGACAGAGAATAACAGACTTGTAGGCTCGAAGCCCAAAGCATCGCATGTGTCAGAAAAGCGGAGAGGCGAGACTTAGCAGAACAGCAGATACTTGCTTCATGCTGTGTTCCGCCTTTCTGATTTGCCTTTGGGTGTGTTAAAGTGTGCATTTATGACATTCTGGCTAACTCGCCGCTTTTATGGTGTGAAAGTAGTGTGTTTAAATGTGAGGAGAATAGAAAGGGCTTGTGTAAAGCAGCGGGAAGGTTGAAGTGAATGGGTTGAAATGCAGAATAACGACATAGTTGACTTGTTGTTAATGGTTATAAAAATTGCAGGTGGGGGTCTAAGTGTAGCGAGGCGGAGGCAGGATGAGCAACGTTTTTTGCTCATTGTGCTTTGAGCATAAAACGGACATGTAAGCAGTGCGGGGTCCGACATTAGAAAGAAAACTCTGAAGGATAACATCATTGGGATGTACGCGGGCACCGAGGCAAGAAGGGTCAGTGACAGGAACATCCGCTCTCAAAATTCTGTTGGGACAGCATTCTGAGCCAAGGAGTGAAAGGGGATGTGCTTGAAAGGGAGAGTAAATAGAGGGCATCGACGTGACAGCAATCTTCGTCCGTACTCCGGATGGGATGAGGATTGTTGTCAAGCACGAAAGTAATGTCAAACATTCTCACTGTGAATGTACAAAGAACGCCAGAAGGATGGGCTGACTTTTCCTGAGGAGGATGTGAGACCGATAATAAAGAAGACAGTAATGCAAAAAGACTGTAGCTTTTCTGAAACGATAGGCGTAGGGGATAGATTTTCTGTTTCAGGTAAGATAGAATCATAAAGAGAGAAAGGGAAGCGGAGAGAGATGTTGGCGAATAGGTTAAATACGGTTTTGCTTGTTCTTGAAGGCTGAAGAACAATGAATTTCGTGGCTCCCGGGAGATATTGTCGGCTGGAAGGATATATTGTTCATAAAGATAAATCGACTTAAGCATTTGGTAGTGGGTTTGATTCATCTTCTATAGTGTTGTGTTCTGCACAAGTTTGACATTTGGTCTTAACACCACGCTTTGACATAGTGGGAATCATTCGTGGTTGAATGTGTTGTTTGATATCAATTCTTCTAGGAAGGTGTTGAAGGATGACTTGAGAACCAATAAGACGTCTTGGAAGTGAAGTGTATTCGCGGTTGAATGTGTTGTTTCATTCGCAGTGGCGAGCTGTTTAAGATATGTAGATTTAGTAGATCAAACAGGTGGGGAGACTCGTGCTCTACCGTGAAGTTTGAGTTTGCAGACGCCTGAGTTCGAGAGAGGGGTTGGAGAGGAAGTGGAGGATCGTCGTGTCCTGAAGTCTAGCTGTGGCGGTGCCATCATAGCAGTCAGGTTAAGCTTTGAGGGGGTGATGGTGCGTTGTTTCATGGAAGAGCGGCTATGATTAGGTTTTACTCGTTTGAGGGTTCAAGCGAGTGGGGAAGTGATAATGCTTCTGAGTGGGATGAATTCATTGGCTTGGTCTGCGTCGATGCTTGTTGGCATAAATACATGGATAGGGTAGGCGATCATGCGTTGGAGGGATGTCATGTCTGAGAATGCTGACTGCATCTTGGATATCGTGAGGAAGGGAATGCGAAACTGAAACCGTTCCTGCGATAAGGGTTGGGAGTGGTCAGATATGTGAGAATGGGATCATTTTTGAAGGTCACAATGGAACATGTAGAATAGAGAGTGTTTTATAGTGTGGTGGACTTTCGCCCAGTCATGGATTGATTGATAGTCTGTATGTAGATTCTTAACTTGACTTGACTTGGCGTGTCTTGCTCCGTATTGATGGCTCCATGAGATCTGAGCCATCATCCTCTCACCTATCTTGAAATTGTCGTGATCATTCAACCCGAACGCCGTAATGCCTATCTCTCCGTTGATTCCCATGATGTAGTTGAGGTATGAAAGGTCTCCGGGTATCCGTAAAGTATGTAGTATACAACAACTCGAGTCTTCGTAATGTCTGATCGAGTGAATAATGGTGTCCTGAATCGTCGCTTGAAGGCCAAAGAGATCAACAGACTTATCGCAAAGAGTCCAGAATCCTGTCTCTCTATGCAACTCATCCATCATCTCCCTCCCTACGAAAAACTAACAAACTTCGGATCTCTCGGCCTCCCATCCGGCCCAATCCCGTTCTTCGCGAACCTCCCTTCTGTATAAATTCGTCTCGCCTCGTCGAAATTGACTCTCCTATTCTTCATAATTCTTTGGATCTCGCGCTTGCTGTCGGTGTCGAGGCCCGCGCGGGAGTCCCCAGCGGCAACGTTGGCGCTGAGGTCGAAGGCGGACGAGGAGAAGCCGGATTCGATATCTGACGAGAAGGAGGAGGGCAGGCGGGAGTAGAGGTATGAGGAGCCGGGAAAGGAGGAGGGAAAGGAGGGCGAGGGGATTGAGGAGAGGAGGCCCGATGGCAGGGAGATGGAGAGGGATGGCATGAGGGGTGTCCAGATGGGCCGGGTTAGGAAGAGGACTGTAGATATGCTCGTTAGTGAGGTGAAATGGAGAGAGGGAAGGGAAAGAGGAGGAATAGGAAGCATACCGGTTGACAGTACGAGCAGAGCAAACACGGTGGAGTACAATAGGTAGCCCATCTTCTTAAATCTTCCCGCGGGAGGTTGGGGATGGAGTTTTATAAAGGTCCTGGGCGAACTCTGAAGACTCAGGAGTTGGAAACGAGTGGGAGGGATTCCGTTGCAGGAGAGTTGGAAATGGACTTGGCGCATGAAACCCTAGGAAGGGGTAAGGGAGGTCAGCTCATGGTTGTTGATGCGTTACAGAGCTCAAAGCAGATGAGTGAGGCTGGGGGTGATTATGGGGTGACGAAGCGCGCGCATTGGGCTTAGCGGGTCTTAGCGTCGTGCTAATCCTGTGGTAGAAGCGAGGGATCCTGATTGGTGGGGAGATACACACAGAATTTTGAATTCGATGTCAAAGTTGGAAGTCCACAATTGAGATTGAATTGACATCTTCAATACAATCAACATGAGTCACCACTCGAGCCAAGTGTCTGCGGACTTGATCTGGGAGATTGCCCGTACGTTGCCCTGGAATAACTGCCCGAGAAGAATGGTGGAAATGGACAATTTGAGAGAGGGAGATGGGAATTCATGTCAACAGGCACTGATCAACCACAGGACACCAGAACTCCTACCTTGTGAAGCGCGCTTCAAGTGGAGGTGTCCGATTCTCTCGTGATCCTCTCAACCTGACCAACGTCCACTCCCGCAAGGTATGGTTTGAAATCGAGGGAATTGAACATTTGCTAATTTCCATCCAGTATGCCGGTTTCGTTAACGACAAGGTACGCCGAGAAGGACACACAGCAGAGAGACAAATACTGACTAGAATAGGCCGTCGGAGTTGCACCAGCTGAGGGCGACAAGGGAGGAGTTACGTTGATCACCAAGAAGACGAAGCACCCACAACGACCAGGAAGCTCTATCAACAAGGTCACCTTTGGCGGAAACAAGACCACAAGAAAGTATGTACATCTCTTGCGGCATACATATGAAGCAGGATATTGATGGTATGTACAGGACCTACAAGGGCATCGTCAGCAGCACCGCAAAGTCAGGTTACCGATCTGATCTCCGAGCTGAGGCTGTTTCCCGCGCATCCGCCATCCGTCTGTCACAAACACCTAAGAAAGATGCCCCAGAGAAGAAGCTGCGTGGTGCAAAGGCGAAGAAGGCGGCTGCTGAGAAGGATGAGTGATTGATGCATGGCGATGATTTGGTGCATGGGACGGTCTTGCTAGTCAGTCATGAATAGAACTGAACTCATTTGCAAGGAGCTACATTTGGTCTGTGAATGCTACGATATGTGGTTGCACGGAATTCTTTGGCTTGACTGGATCTCTTGAGAGTCCCGTGGCGCTTGCAAAATCTTGTGTCTGACTAGGATCGTGAATGGCTCACAGCATTGAATATCTGGCTCAGCTGCAGCAGATATGAAACCTCGAAAACACCGTTTGACTTCTGGTAAAAGTATATCCAGCCTTGTCCCTGTCCTCCGGCATGTGAAGATCAAATCGGCAAGAGTCGCAACCATATTACGAGCCTTGTCCGATCCTCGCCGAAGCAGCTGCCTCGGCCCTGCAGTGCTAAGTGGCAGTATAAATGTCTTGATTAATCTGCATGGTACTGCCATTCAAATATTTTCTTCTCTTTTTGAACTTTATCGGTGCAAAGGAGAGTGTTCAGCTTCCGCACAAATACAGTGCTTGTGAACCGCCGGCCCGATCGAGCGTCCACACCACCCCCACCCCGCTCTCGCTTGGCTGCCCACCAGGCCCAGCAAGAAAGAGCTCAACCCCTCCGACCAATTTCACGGGGTCAGAAGACGACTCTTCCCTTCATCCTACAAAAACTTTCTTCGCAGATTCCTCTCTGCGACCTCCAATTCTCTGCAGTATTTAGGACTTTTCTCCTTTAGGTACGCTAATTCCTAGTGGATTGGGGCAATTGGAGATAATGCGGGGTAAATGTTGACATTTGTTGGGCAGATTTCAATCACCGAAACCGCAATTATGGGAATCAAAGCCGGTATGTTTGCGGAAGGCGGGGAGAAAGTATCAGGATGGTACTGATGGCATTTAGTTGTCGCTGGTGCCTCTGGTGGAATTGGACAGGTGCCTTGCCTTAATTCTTACCCGCTGAGCATTGCTGACCGCAACAGCCATTGTCCCTCCTCCTCAAGACCTCTCCTCTCATCTCCGAATTGGCATTGTACGATGTCGTCAATACTCCAGGTGTCGCAGCAGATCTGTCCCATATCTCGTCACCCGCTGTACGTACATCCACAGGGGTGGAAGAATTGGCTGATGAGGGATATAGAAAATCACCGGCTATCTTCCCAAGGATGATGGAGCCAAGCTCGCAATGAAAGATGCAGACATCGTTATCATTCCCGCTGGAATTCCTCGTATGTAGAAACCCTCCTTACAAGGACATCAACTGATGATGGACAGGCAAGCCCGGAATGACCCGTGATGATCTCTTCAACATCAACGCCGGCATTGTCAAAGGCCTCATCGAAGTCATTGCCGAAGTGGCACCAAAAGCCTATATCCTCATCATCTCAAACCCTGTCAACTCAACCGTTCCAATCGCAGCCGAGGTTCTCAAGGCGAAGGGAGTCTTTGATCCCAAGCGTCTCTTCGGTGTCACTACCCTCGATGTTGTCCGAGCAGAGACCTTCGTTGCTGAGATCATTGGCGAGAAGAGCCCACAAAGCTTGAATATCCCAGTCATTGGTGGCCACTCGGGAGAGACTATTGTCCCTCTCTTCAGCCAGGCAAAGCCTGCTGTTAAGATCCCAGATGATAAGATGGCTGATCTGATCAAGCGCGTGCAATTTGGTGGTGATGAGGTTGTCAAGGCTAAGGATGGTCTTGGATCTGCTACTCTTTCTATGGCTTATGCTGGATTCCGGTATGTCAGTTTGCCTCGTCCTAGACAATTCTAATGAAAGCAGATTCGCAGAAGCAGTTCTCAAGGGCCTTACCGGCGAGAAGGGTATCGTTACCCCAACCTTCGTCTATCTGCAAGGTATTCCAGGTGGCGAGGAAATCTTCAAGGAAACTGGCTGCGAGTTCTTCTCCGTTCCCGTCGAGCTAGGCGTATGTATCTTCCCACAATCAAATTATTTTGCTAATAGAAATAGACCACCGGCGCAGAGAAGGCACACAACCCCCTGACCAACCTCGACGAGAGCGAAAAGACACTCCTCAAGGCTTGCGTAGAAGGCCTGAAGGGCAATATCGCAAAGGGCGTCAGCTTCGCACACAACCCACCGCAAAAGTAGTCTTCCCATCCGTCTCTCCTTTTCCCCTTATCCGCAACCTAGATTAAGACAAACTTTCCCTACTTTCTTTGGCTGTTTTCGTCGTTGAAAAATTGGCTGTCTTTCATTTTCATTTGTCATTCTAGATGGCGAGCTCTCTTTTAAAGGAGGAGAAGAAATATGCAAAGGTCTGGTCTCTTCTGTCGTAGGAATTCCACTGATCGTTGGCGCTGCTTAGATAGGCTGTAAAATGACTGCCATACCTTTTCTTCTTCGATGTTCTCGGCTAAAGGGAGGGTGGACTTGTTTCTGGTCTCTTACTTTCGTTGTGTGTTTGAGGGAAGGGAGCAAGGTTGATGTGTGATGACTGGTTGATCGACGGAAGGGTGGTGCTAGCGGTCTACATGAGCAATAAATAGGCTTTGAAAAGGGTAACTGTTATGCTGTGATGCGTGAAGTGCTGTGTGTGAGGCTGCTTCTATTTTGCGAGCTTGTGCTCTGAAGAGTCTTGTAGATCTTGTGCCCGGAACTCCAAAATATGCCTCGGAAACGCCAACCGGTTATGCCGCTAAATTGCATCGATCATCAGTCATAACACCTTCGTTTCCCTGCCTCTGCCCTCGCGGTATCCCATCTCCGCCACTATCTCCTTCTCTCAGCCTCTATCCCTTTGTGTACTCCTCTACCCCTTCTCTCCAACCCTCAGCACATCTTCTCCTCCTTCCACACACCCCCCATCCCCTAAGTCTTCGCAACCAGCGCCTTAACCTGAAACGTCGCCCCAGGCAACTCGCTCGTCTCTGCCTGCACACTGGCATTAATCCCCATACTCGCCAATGCTCCCCGTATTATCCCGCAGGGGAAATATAGGAAAGGTTGTGCTTTGACGACTGCTTGTCCACCTGCTTCGGTTGACATGCGGCTGAATGGTCGGAAGGAGTTATCTGTTAGGACGTAGACTCCCTGTTTTTTATTAGCTTCGCTGCGCTCGAATTGGGGCATTGTGGTGGACAGGGGGTGAGAGATGGGGGGGAGGGGAGGGGAAGGAAGCATACCCGGTGGTTCGTCTTCAAATTGTCTATTTGCTTCCTAAAGACGAGCATCCAGAGATCTTTGCATAGGAACTTTATTACGTCCAGGGTGTCGGTGAAGCGGGGGCGGTCTTTGGAGAACCTGCGTGGAAACACCAGACATGAGCTTCTCTTCCTTAAAGAGCGGATATGGGGGGAAAGGGGGAGATAATACCGTTCAACTAAGCCCTGCCCAACACGATACCCGAGCATCTCGAGACGGTAGAATACAGCATCGCGCTCTTCTTCTTCGTCCATTTTCCTGCTTCCGTTCACACCTACTGCCCCTACACCTCCCTTTAAACTTCCATCTCCTTTCCGTGATTGTGCAGGTGATTGTGCTTGTGAATTCGTGGTTGAAGAGGGGTTGGCAGAGGGGGGAGGAGGGTCGGAGGAGTCGATTTCGTTGACGATTCGGTAGGCCATTGGCACGAGCTCGATCATGAGGAGGTCGAGGCATGAGGAATTGAGGAAGGTGGCTGTTGGGTCGGAGGCGTTGTAGGGAGGGAGGGGGGAGTCAAAGGACATTTTGAGGGTTGGTGGAGGGAGATGTGGGGGGAAGAGGTTACGGGTCTTGTAGGGAAGGTGAAGAGGTGAGGTCGGAGGTTGGGTGCGGAAATGCCGATGAGGTTTGGCGAGTTGTTGGCAGACTCGCGCTGGACAGAAAAAGCGGCCCTCATTCTCAATGTACCAAGTCAAAATTGTCCATTTATTTGACCTTTCGCTCGTAGAAGAAATTCGGATTCTTTGGAGAGTTTGGAGAGATTCAATGAGGCAGAACTTGAATGCACCGAGGGAACATTGCGAGAAGGGGCATTGAGATGTAGAACTTTGACTTGGAACATTGGAAAATCTGGACCGCGTTTTTTGTCCACCGCGAGGCAGAGTTCGCTCTTCTTTCCTTCCTCGGTTCTTTTGTGTTTGGTGAAGAGCGACGAAACGCAATTGTGATTTGATTTGAGGAGGATGGGGAGGAGAAGTGAAGTTTTGATTGAGTGGAATTGATGTTTGAAGACTGACATGCAATCTCACCTCCCTCTCCCAAGAAACAGCGCAATATCGTTCTTGCAAGCACTCTTGATTCAGTACTCATGGATTCAATGCCAAGGATGGAAAGGCAGTGTGTTACGGCACAACAGGCTAGTAGAGACTCGGAGCAAGGGATGATGATGTGTATATCAAAGCTGCTCTCCGTATGGCAAGGGAAAACCTTTGTCACTTCTATCTATGATCAAGATCCTAGTGGGGTGCGCTAGTTGGCACTGATATCTTTCAATCAACACAGCACAGTCTGCTATGCACACAAGCTAATGTCAACCACATTCCATTCACCCAGGACTACACTTCGGTATCCCAAGACAAACCCATCCTTAGAATCCTCGTCGACAACCACGAGTAGGATTATGCACTCTTTGTCCCGTGGGAAGAAGCCTCTGGATTGCCCTTTCCCGCCGACACCTGCTTGCCTGCTGTGCTGCTGTTGCCACACAAGCACTCTTTCCAGGTCGATAGCTTCCCTGTATCAGGCCGACGGAAGAGCGATGACTGCTCGGAGGGCGACTCAGTGATGAACCGTTCCATTGGCGATTGCCCGTATCCACTGATAGGAGTACATTCGAGGTTGAGGATAGAGTTATGGTAGGGACAGGTTTGTACTTCTGTAGTTCTCTGAAGGCTTTGTTCGGGTTGCTTAGTCCTGCTCTCTCCGTAGTGGCTGGGTGATCGAGGATGGCCGCCTTTCTTGTTGCTTGACTTGCGTGTCATAGTTACGGCTGGGTCTTCTTGAACGGGTCCTACGAGGCTATGGAGGTCAGTCTATTTCTTGTGACAGGAAATCAGATCCTCGATTGGGCGCAAATGAAAAGATGTCCGCAGACGTACTCGTCAGCCTTCTATCTGTGCTTCTAAACACGGGGACTTGGGTTGTCACCAGCAGCTGGAGGAAAGAATCAAAGGCCCGGCGGGATAGAACAGAGCTTGATGAGATGCGGGGCAAGTCTCTTATCGGGTCGGAAGTCGAGATGATGGGACCAGACCTTGAGGTGATGGTGTCAGAAGTTGGGATAGGCGGACGGGGGCGAGTCTTATAAGCCCTCTCGTCTTCCGGAACAAGTCACAACCGTCACAACCACGCTTTGCATCTTTCCTTCAACGACAAAGCAGTACTCAACCTCATGCACACTAGATAGCAGGGCTGATTACTCCCGCAAGTTCGATCGGGCACAGCACACCCAGATGTCCTCATGGTCTCTGAGGAATCTCGGCACTAGCTCGAGCTGGGTGAAACCCGGCCATTTCAATGTCAATGGCCGGTCTACTTTTGTTTAATACACTAAGGCAAGCCAGATGACCACTCGGGCTTGATTGAATGCAAGAACACGCAATGGGATCAGGAAGTTGCTACAATTCGAAGTGGTTCCCGCGATCAATGCTTGAAACCTTGGAGAGCTTGAGACCCCTGAAACACTTGTCACTGGGCAGTCTACTTTTGCAAGAGCTGGTGATTGGGCGGCCTGCTTTTGTCTTCGGTACTGATAGGACAACTAGGTCTGTTTAGGGACCGGGGTGGAAGGATAATGACAGTGGAGGCGTGCCGCCAGAGGATTGCGAACTGTCTGCCTCTTGAATTGGGTGGCACAACCATGCGCTTCCATGCCCTTTGGCACAAACCACGGGGCTGTTCCACCACCCGAACTGCTCCCTATGCCTTTAAGCCCAGACAGAAGTGCTATTCTCGCCGTCCGTTCGAGGAAGATGCTACAGCTAATGATCGAATCGTGACATGGGCAGCAGGCGCTCCTCTCGGGACGATAAGATCGCGTATGGGGTATTGGATGAAATTCTGGAAGCGCGGCAAATAAATCAATCCTGCGTCCTGAGGGATCGCCGCGATGGCGTCTGTCCAGTTGCTCGCTTCGACGGGCAAAGGGCCCGTGATAATTCAAGGTTGGGATGATAAGCTGCAGGGATTTTTGGTGGGTGAGCCAGCCAGCGATGCGTACGGAAAGCTAAGCGGATGATTGGCTGGTCTCCTTTTGCTTGCACCGTGCATCAAGGTAGGGTAGGACAAGAAGGCTGACTTGCTGCAGGATCAGATATTGGCGGTGCCTAGATACGTCCATCGAGACCCTTTTCTTCAACGAAGTCGCGGCATACACCGCAGGCAACCAGCGCGGACATGGCTTCAAATTGATTCCCTGTTGTCAAAATCGCTAGGAAGAATCGGCTGTGACGAGAGTGGCACTGGTGCATGCAGCGATGCAAGTCGTTGTTACTTTCCGTGAATTTGATGAGGTGAGCTGAAGGGGCCATGAGTACGACATGGCGCTCTGTTGTTGTTGTGGTTGGCCACTCTCCTTTTGTCTGTTTGATGTTTGAGCCTCGCAGCAAAACTCGCAACCTGGTTCGCAGCAGCCAAACCGGGCGTAAGGCAGCCTACCCACCCCAACCAAATTTCGAGATCTCAAAATTCTCCTCTTTCAACTCTATTTGCGATCTGTGGAGAATTCCTTCACAACTTCCCACGACTGGGGCAAGGATCTTTGGCATTGGAAGTCAGTACCTCCCCGCTTGCACCGCCAGCAGCCTCGTATTTTGGGGATCTCTGCCATAGCACACCTTTTCCCCCACAAACTTCACTGCCGCTATGGATTTTGTACCAGGACCATTTGCCGTCTTCCGCCCGGACGTTGCGTTCAAGGAGAGATGGGGGCTGTTGAAACCTTATCTGCACGGCTATTTCTACGATGAAAAGCTCAAATTGTCCCAAATCATCAAGATTATGAAGGATCTGTACGGTTTTGACGCGATGTGAGTTCAGGTGCCTCAAGATGAGTGTCAATCATTTCTAAGTAAGTGTTACAGTGAGTCACAGTACAAGTATCAATTCAAGACTTGGGGATGGAAGAAGAATGTCCCGGCAACGAAGAAGGCGCAGATGTGCGAGATTGAACGTACGAGAGCATCACTCGGCAAGTCAACAGTCATGAAATATAAAGGCCAGGACTTGGATCTGAACAAACTTCGTCGGTACGCCAAGATGGCCTCCAGAAAGGATGTTGTACTCCCAGCCAGCAGGAGTCAAGGATTGTCCGATGGAGGTTTCTTCAATTCTCAGCATCCGCTTGGAAATACGATGTATGCATAATTCATCAACTGTACCTAACATATTTCCGGTTCTTAACTGACTCTGCGCAGATTTCTTCGATGGAACATTCCCTACAGAGCATTCTTTGGGCAGTGCCGGCTGCCCTCTATAGACCATCCCTCACCTGCGAAATCGGACATATCCGTCGCCACTCCACCAGGAGATCTTACAGTGTCTTGCAAGACAACCTCGGCTCTTTCGAAGACTCTCAATGAAAAGGTTTCCATCGATCGGGCTCACCTATTCCTTGCAGGCAGGATCAATGATCTAGTCAAGTCAATGGACAGGAGGGAGAAAGAGTGCAGTACCTCGCGAACTCTGTGGGAACACCTGCTAATCAATGTTTCAGATTAACTTTCACGTGGCTGAACCAATTCTGGCTTTTTGGCTTTCAGACTGCCAAAAATTGGGGTCGAGGTCCTCGAGACTGGACTGCCGACACTCTTGGCTTCAATAACCATCGGGGATCCGGGACCTTGTCACTGCCTAGCACCCCAGGATTGAATGCAGAATCTCCGAGGGCATCGGATCATGGCGAAAAAGGAGCTAAAGTCGGCATAAAACCGTCGCAATTATGTCGATGGAGCATACACGTCCCTGACGAAGATTATGAGGTTCCCTCGCCTCCAGGCGATGACGAATACGATGATGGTCAGAATGAAAATTCCTGGAAAGAATGGCCACAATCATGGGTAAATCATCCGATCGAGGAGAAGATTGTAGACGCCTTGCAAACCAACAGTTTCAGTAGCCTTTCGGTGGGCGAGCTGCCTTTTTCTACTGCAAAAGTCGCAAGTGCCGCCAGGAAGTCGCCGAACGAGATTCTGGTGGAAACTATCGGTTTCAGTATTATTGCTGGCAATCTTGACCTTCTCTGTACGCTGCTCGTCAAGGCACAGAACAACGCAGTGGATTTATCATCACTGTACCCCTTCCATCTGGCAATCAGTTATCTCCGCGGGTCGAAAACCTGTTGCAACATTTTGGACCTTCTTCATGCCTGTCTCCCTCGCGGACATCGGCCAGGGAAAAGTCCTTTCAACTCCGTTGGCCACACAGTTATCGATAACCTAATGATAGCAATCTTGAAAAGCCATACATCAACTGCATCAGGGTTTGTTGACCGCGCATTTGCCACAGACAGCCGCTTCATTGGCGAGGAAATTGATATCTGTGGGCGATGGGATGCTGATTCAGAATGCTATCGTGATCTTTTGGCCTCTGGGAGATCTTCGATCCCTTTTGAATGGAAACACAAGTTCTGCCACACGTCTGCCCAGGCTATAGTCCACTGTCTCGATACTTTCATGGCACATGATAGTCGTGAGCTGATATTAGAAACGCCAAGCGGACTTTTTCTTCGCTATTGCTCGGATTGTGGTCTGAAGCTACAGCTCCTGCCTCTCCATGCGCTTGTACTTACTACTTTCCTACTGGCCCGGAACGGATGTAAAGGGGAAGATCTGTTCGGTGCCCTGGCATGCTTGTTATGTTTGCTTAGCAATGGCGCGGATCCATGCGCTACTGCACAAATCTCGATTACGGCTCTTTTGGGAATCGAGACCAACGAAAAATGTCCTCATAAAGAATTATCTCCAATCGACCTTGCTGAACGGGTGCCTAAAGAAATAACAAGTACATGGCCGATGTCGGCAAGGAATGGTTGGCATCTATTCTGCTTGGTTCTTCGGAAGTCTCACAACGAGCGCAGTCTACAAGATCTAGAGGATCAAGAACACGAGTACGATGATGATTTTATCTCCACGGCATTCCGAGAGATAGACGGAATTGATGAGTTATTCTCGAACACATGCCACTACCATTGGGCTCGCGACATTCCATCCTGTTTTGGTGGAAGCGCACAGCTCGGGCATATTTGGGCATCCGTGCAGGCCGAATTTCTCTCTTACCGACGGCTTACGGAGAATAATCCATGGACCTCAGAATACTTTGACATGGAAAAATTACTCATAAGTCTGCAACTCGGAGACGGCATATCTCTTGGATTTCTTGAGCAAGATATGCTGGAACCATACTGTCGATGCGGCAGATTTGGGTGGGATACTTCGCATCGGGAGCAGACTGCTAAGTTTTATTTTGGGAATCTTGACGACTATACAAGGTTGACAGCTATTCCTCTCCCAAGCCGACAGCGTAAGTTCACCTGCTCCTGCCCTCCCTTCCCTCTCGGTGCTGACGTACATCGGTTAGTGTGATGAACTACAATTTCACGAAAGGTGTACCTGTGCGAATGCATGCCGAGTTTGCCAAACTTTTCTTTAGGACATGGCTGGTGGTTCGACGGGCCTCATCTGAGACTAGGTATATTGTGCTTGTTTTGATTTAAGCGAGAGCAAAAGCTGCAGGATAGGGAGAAAAGTCACGTACATTTTCACATCTATGGTTTTCATTTACATTGAGTTCTTGATGCGGAACTGGGCTATTATATTTCATGGGCTTCTTGGTTCTGCTCAGTAAATGCTCGAACATTCTTGTCACAAATACCGCGGCCTGGCCGATGGAGTACTTCATGCCAGGATGAAGGCTGCCAAACGGGAATGTAGTGTTTTTTGTTTGAGACCTCACCCATCGCCACAGGGGCAACTTCACTACAGTGTTCATGAGCGATTGTGTATGGTTTGTAATACACAGGTCAGGTTCACAACTCTTTACCAGGACCCAGTGGTCTCTCCCCTCAACTGGTCAACGTTCATAGGCAGGTGGGAAGTGAAGTCGGCTCTCCATATAATCTTACAACAGCGCCTATTGTCTACCAAACACTTGTTGTAGGTCCTGAATGATGTCATCCCACGGTGGCCTTCTTCCATTCGTTGTCATCGTCCTTTGAGTCGGTGAATCTTGAACCTTCTGCCATTGTCGAAAATGAAGCGGCAGGCAATTCTCAATGTCCTAATAAACTTGAGAATTCTCTCTACTCCTAGCAGACACAAACTTCAATCGGACCATGCAATAGCAAAGTCAGACTCACGTGATATAGGATAATCTCTGTAACAAAGATTCTCTCAGGAGACCGTCTGAACGTAGGGTTAGCTTCGATCACACCTGGGCGGCTATCGTTCAGGCTAAAAATTGGGGAATCTCTCATCTACGGCCCACAAAGTGGACACGTTTGGGGTTGAAACCAATACCTGGAGCTATCATTGTATGCTATTGAGCCTTTTCTTCCGTTAAGATTCGTACTGATAAACGGCCAGTCGGCCAAAGTACCCCACTTCCTGGTTCAGACCCTGCGCCAACATCCGCACTTGAGCCCACGTCTCCTTCTCAGCTCCAGGTCAAGTCAGAGGAGTCCACTTCAAGCCCAGGGTCTGTGGTTGTCGGGGACACTTCAATGTCTCCACCAACACGGGTTTCAGTATCAGACCTTGAGCTTGCACCTGTCACACACTCTCCCCCACACTGTTCAGGATCCCATCCTCACCCTCCCACACACATGTCAATCGCTCTTCAGAAAAATCCCACACTCGAGCAGCGCTGGATGGCAACCAAACGAGGAAAGTGCTATAGCCGTCTATTGGGGTGGAATAAGGGAACTGGGGAACCGCAACTTTCTGTCTGCTTTTACGCCTAGAATGCGTACCCAGCATTTTTAGGAGAAGATCGCAGCTACATCGATGCCTTCGAGACAATACTATTGTATAATAAACATATAGCACCCTTTCCAGCCCGTTGGTTACTGCGCAGTCGGCGGCCTCTCCAGGACCTTGTGTGAGTATATTTTGGATTTTTTAGGTTTCTTCACATGAAAACCGGCGAAAATAAGCCCCGCCAGCTCTAAATATCTCGACCGATTAAAACCGTAGAAAATCCTGCGCTATTTACTTCATCCAATAAAATGCTAGAGGTCACGCTTTTTCGCGCTTCATACACAAAGTTCTTCTTCACACCCCCCGGCCATTCAACCTTTAGCTTCCTAAAAGTTGAAGGCAAAGTATTCGCTTTCTAATCTTACAATACTACACTTGCTCCTTGCTTCATTTTAAGGTCAGGAACTTCTAATGCAATCTAGGAAGCCCATTTGACGACCCATTGGCTTTGAAATCTAGCATTATCCGAACGTTACACATGCCTCGACTAATGAGCTGCTGGTACACGCAAGTCGGGCGAAGGCAAGCAAGCTGACGTGGCAGGGTGAAAGTGAGGCTTGCGATAAATACCTTAGAAGAGATGCGAATCGCTGAAGTACTAAAGCTAGAGACTTTTCATCAGAGATCAGTTTTATTGCGTATTATATTCTGCTTTCTAACGAACGGTTAATAAATATCGTGTACCATCCTCTGAAGGCCAGTAAACTATTGATCAACTAAGTGTCTCGAGACACCTCGCGTGCCGCCTTTCGTCAATTATCTGATCTCTCTCACTCAAGATGCCGCCGATCCAGATGCAGCTCTCTGTTGAGCTCACAAATGTCTTTGGAGCTGTTGCGGCTGCACTTCCATGGAAAAAAATTCTCGACCTCGGACGAGATCTGAGGAAATCAGGCTCCGATATTGTGGTGGAAGAAGACCTCGCAAACGTCTTTGGACGAGGGAAGATTGTTCATGCACTTGAAAATCGATTCAAGAACTCAATTAACGACACCAAGATTGTTCCTCTACATCCAACATGTTCAATCAGTTTGCAGAGTGGTCCTGGGCCCACAGTCACAAGGGCTATGCGAGATCAAGATCGACGATACATGTCTACTGTTATCCAGCTTTCCTTCCTGGGCGCAGTATTTAACCGCACCGAGCTTGCTACCGCACTCACAGACTGTATGAGCAAAAGGCTTACTTGCGGCATTCAAGATTCATCCGGGCCCGGGTTTGAGGACATCGCTGGAGTGCTCGAAGCCTGTAGCTCTCAGACAAGCAATTTTGACTGGCGTCCAAATATAGAAGCAGTGGAGCAGCGGATTCGGAAGCATTTTGGCTACTTTGATGATAATGGGCGACGATTCCAGAGAGATAGTAGACCAATCCAGACACTTCCGATCCATCTACTTTTAGCCGCTATGGACTACTTGTATCTCACTCAAAGTCTTCCTGAGGACCGAAAGCTATTTTGCAAGTCTGAGAAAGGAGTGATACCCATCGTCATCTGGGCCCATACTATACTGGGATTGACCGTTGCTATTCGCTCTCCGGAGCATGAGGACTTGGTTTTCGGAACGTCTTCCGCGCCATCCCCAGCACAAGTTATCATACAATGGCGCGCGATTGCCAACAATGAGGTAGCAGCAGAGGACTCAGAGATTCTGCTCCTTGATAGAAGCATGAAAGTAATTTTGAAAACAATCCCGGATTCTTCGATGGAATCAGACATCGAAACGGAAGAACGTCACAATCTGCAAAACTTTGGAAGTCGGAGATTGTACAGGTTGTTTAACTCGGCGTCAAGCATTTCCGATGAAAGTCCCATTTACCAAGACTTAATTGAATGCATTTTGGCTGTGGCGATCATTCGTTCTCGAAGGATTGAGCGTCAAAAGAACGATTTCAGCACTAAGCCTGACGCAAAACTCTCAGAGCCTTCTGATACTCGATGTTATTCACTAGAATATTGGCGCATAGCCTCAGCTGGAGCTATATTATTCCACCGTCAAGTTTCTAAACTCAACGACAGCAAGCGGCAAGAGAGCATGCTTCGAGTTGATAAGTTGGTGGAAGTTTTCCAACATATGAATTTGAAGACTGCTAGAGATATTCCTTTGCCACAATCTGTAAGGCTTTATATCAATAAGTTAGGGCAAGTAGGTGGCACTCACGCGGCAATGAGCTATCAGATTTTTATCTTGTCTAATTTGGTGCTTGTTTTCGCACATGTTACAAACATCGATCAGTGCTCTATGCTACCGATATGTATGGATAGACAACCGCAAGTATGGATTAACGACGACTTCATGATGGATCTGAAGGTTGACAGTCATACAATCTTTGGTGTCATTGCAGACCTATTGATTGGTCGTGGATTTCACCAAGGTGAAAATGGTGACCACAAACATACTTTCCTAATCAGCGACTTTGGATGGAGTGTGAGTCTAGATTGCGTTGGGGATAAAAACCCATCAGATGTCAGAGTACACTTGATATCTGTTAGGCGTGGGGTCCCAACGAATCAACGGGGAGAGAGAAAGAGCAAGATTCGGGACGCTGAGTTGTTGGGCGGTAATTGTCCTGGGCAACGAATAGAGGATGAGGGTGTCGAAGTGTACCGTCCACGTTCTGAACGTATCGTTATCAATCGTACCGAATACTATGGGAGCAGGAACAAGGAGTTTTGGTTCTCACTCCGTTTGGATATTCCTAGGACGGTGGAAGAGATGAAAAAAAGGTCTATCAATGATCCCGTATTTGATGACTATACGTCGTACCGAGAGCTCCATGACGCTCTGTGGGACGTTGACATCGTTCTTGACGGAAAGATTTGCCACCACTCGGTAAAGTCACTTGAGACAGCGAGGCTTGGAGTGGAAATTGCTACGATTAGTGGATGGCCGGTCTACCTTGACGAGAGAGATAATATTCCTCAGCGGATTTGTATATGTCTCACCAAAAACGATTGGCGAGCTAGGTGGCTTGCCGTTAAGCGTTTTATCGATGATCCAACACGCCGGATAGCACTGCGAGGTACAGAGTGCTGTGAGGACTGCGCTCTTGACACTGTCGTTACACTTCCAGATCAATGGATTTTAATCCTCTAATTCGACAACTCTGTGGCTGCCCACATAGACCCCTTAGATTCAAGTGGTTCTGTGTTGACGTTGATACGCAATTATACAGACCCTACAGTGGCAGAGTGACCGGGACTTATCCAGGTTCTGTCCAGAAAACCTGGATGGCCCCTGGCCAATCCCTGGATAGTTCTGGAAGGTTTCTGAATAGTTTAGTCTTGAATTGTCTTCAATGGATATTTGAGTGCAATAAAACTCTGCACGACCCCCTGCATAGCACTGGATAGTCTCTTCTAAAGTCTACCGAAAGTAAGAAACACTTTTTTCACATGGCCCGCGCTCTACTCTATATTTTAATTATATGGCCTTCTCCTTTGCGATTGCTCTATCTCCTTCACAAGCACACTTCCCTTAGATGCGAAGGCATGTACAAACGGAGTCTGAATGGATTGGGGCAACTAATAAATGAATCAGATCCTATATTTGTGCACCTAGACGAAGGATCTAAAGCTAAGGATAGCAGAAGAGAACAAGAAGAGAAGAGAGAACAGCTAGCCAGATATATACAGCATATCGCAAATGCATCAAGATCTGTTGTTGAGCCGTTTCAAGGTAACGGTAGAGTGTTTGATGCAAAGCATGCGTATTTGCCATGTATTCAGAGCTGAAAATTACTTTGTAAACACCAGGGTAACTGTTCACGCCGAAGAGCTATGGAGCAAGTGACTAATGCCTTCCCGGGGCCACAGATAAAATGTAACGGAAGATGACATCGGCCGAGGTTAGCCCTAAGAGTTATTTCGCTCGTAGTTGTCTCCCAACTTCCTCTTGTGAAAGACTTTTCTTCACATAAGGCATCTTACCCATCACATAGCTTAAACCAACGCCAGGCATGGCGACACACGAATGTCTTCCAAGGAACAACAGGAGCTCGATTGCGGCATCAAGCCTTTCGGATATTCGATGAGCTGCTCAGTTCGAGGAGAAAGATCTCTTGCATGACGACATTTTCAAGTACTTGCTTCTCATTCTCAATCCATTCTCGCGAGGGTAGAAGAGTGGAGGGTCTAAAAGGCTAGACTTCAGTGAAGACGCGCCGAACCCACGCGCCACAGCACCTCGGCACTACTATCCCCTCCCTTGAATACTTACAGCGGGTCCTTGGGTAACGTCACCCTGAAACCTCGTTTATATCCCTAAAGTAGGAAATTTCTGGTGTTTTCGAGAATCGCTATTCGCTGAAGACCCTTGAGTTGGCCAGTGCTTGGGTGGTGTTATCCTCGGACCCACTGTAAGTATTCAAGGGGGGGTAGGTATAATTATGGCATATCTCGCCTAACACCTGAGCTTGACTCAGTGTGCTCGCTTATTTCATTTGAAAAGGGGTTTCGACGACGTCTCGCTATCACAGCCCAAACAATCATTTCCTAACCTTTGATAGTCTGCAAAGCAGGGCAGATAAGTTTAGACGAGGAACACCGACAGAGAGATTGAAAAACATATTCCACTTCCTTATTCCTTCTTCACTGGCTCTAAAACGCCAAGATGAGTTTTTGGGGAGCAGGGGTTCAATCTGGACCTTAGGTCATCCATCCGCTTCAAAGCATGGATGCACTGACATTCCACACGGAGCTAAAATAATTTCCTTAAAATTGAAGTTAGAGGCAACAAAAATTGCATTTCCTCCTCCCACCCACAAATTAAGACCCGCCAGGAACGCATTTAGCAACTCTTCCATCAAGGACCCCAACATGACGCGACAGCTGTTGGGTGATAGGGGGGGGGGGGGGGGGGGGGGCACGTGCCATGCAACAATTTCAACATCAGAAGAACCACAGGAACCATTCTCCGCAGGGACAACGCACTCATTGAACCGTCCAAGCAATCGCTTTAACCAAGGTCGAACGTTTCGGCACTCAGGAGGGAAACCAGTTAGACATCGCTCATTAGATTGGATATATACATCTCTCCCTCCGCATATACTTTTCCTATCCATCTCACAGCCCAATCAGTTCATCTCATCATCAACGTCATCCGATAATTAGGTATCAATCGTGAGTCTTTCATCCACGCCACCCCCTATCCATACAGCCAGGACCGCCCTCCTATACACAATTCCCGGCCTGGGTTCCACAAATTTGCCTGGGGTCGTCGCCCCGCCCCCTCCTCCTCCTTCTTCTTCCATTCCCTCTGATCCACTCTTCCCATGCCCCGTAACCGGGAAGTCCCCTCTCTCCTTGTATCCAAGGAATAATATCCTCCACCTCCCTTCCCTCTCCTCGCTAGTGGTATCAATAATCCTCCAACCCCTCTCTCATTTCCCTCCGCCCGTCCCCGCGAACGCGCAAAATATTGAACCTCGCTCAAGGCAGCCCCTGATAGTCTTCCGGGATCGTACTCCTCCAGCCCCCTTCAGGCCCGACATACCCACTACGCGTCGCCGGATGCGGCGGCTGATCCCCAGCTCTCGCTTTACCGCCGGGTTTTCGACCGTAGACGACGGTGACGTTGAGGTAGGCGTGGATCTTCAGGTCTTTGATCTCTTCGCGCATGCGTGCTAGGAAGGCTTGTGCGTTGTCATATGTCCACTGTGCAAAAGCGTTAGTACGAATTGAAAGGGTTGGGTGGAGGGGAGGAAAGGAAAATGGCGGGGGGATGGAGAGGACATACACCGCCCGCGACTGTCAACAATCTCAGCATAAAGCCCTCCACGCCATCGTATAATCGCAGCTGATTCCAGACTCCGATTTCCCTTAATCTCTGCCAAGATTTCTCTCCGTCATCGCCATGGGTTCGATATTCCGGACTCGGCCAGCCGTTCATCGGCCATTTATATTTCTTCTCCACAATATCGACAAAACCGGCATTCTCCAACCTCTCCCTACTCTCCTCCCAAATCGTGAAGCTCTTCCCGAACCTCCGCCCCATCTCCACAACCGTTTTCCCCCACAGCGTGAAAAAGCTCTCCTCATTCACCGTCCCATCATCACTCACGGGCAACACACTATGCTCAATCACTTCCACATATCCCCCGGGTTTCGTGTGTTCGAATGCCGAGGAGAAGAACTCGTCCCAGTCGGCCACGGACCCGAACAGTTCCCGGATGTGGATGAAGTCGAATTGGCTCTTGGAGTATGTCCAGTCAAGGTTCAGGTCTTCGATTTCGAAGGCGCAGTTTGGCGGTACGAAGAGGGGCTGGATGGGGGAGAGGTCGGTCCCGATTACGTGGGCAGAGGGGTAGGCGTCGGCCATTTCGCTAAGGGTGTCAGCATTGCACCTTTTTGCCTGATGAGAAAAATTTGGAGTGTGGGATTTACATTGCCCAGATTCCAGTCCCGGTTCCGATGTCAAGGATATTGTGTGGGTTGTCTAGAGGCGCGAGGTGCAGCTTTCCTTCCAGGGTCATGAGATACATGTGATGCGCCAGATCTTGCAGATCGTTGGAATGCTCGTCGTTGGGTCCCTTCTTCGTGTTAGCCACGTACAATCCGTAGATGAAGAGAGAAAGTTACCCAGTATTCTCCATCCCTGTATGCGTGATACCTCCTCCCGTTCTCGTAG
The DNA here is from genome assembly GCA_021399475.1 of Hyaloscypha finlandica. Lineage (NCBI taxonomy): Eukaryota > Fungi > Ascomycota > Leotiomycetes > Helotiales > Hyaloscyphaceae > Hyaloscypha > Hyaloscypha finlandica. The sequence continues at coordinate 210,979 of JAJTUR010000076.1, read as the reverse complement.
CGGTAATCCGTGATGTAGCTTGCCAGAGTGTCCGAGTCGCATCCAATCAACGAACCACCATAGGTAGAGTCATTGTCGTTAAAGCCTCCGTGCATATCCTCGTCCTCCTCATCTGTGAATCCGCTTGTATCGTGGTCGACGCCAAGCTCTGCAGAACTTTCGAGGTCGGCGATAGGTGTGCGTGAAAATGCTGAATCGTGACCAGGATATTGCGCCTCAAGATCATCGTCTACGGCCAAGATCATCGGCTCAGGGCTCGCAGGTTGCACATGCTCTGTATTTGTTTCCGCCATATCGGACAGCTGTGCCCGTCGTGGGGAGTTGTTGAGGAGCGGTCGGGTATTAGTAGTTTGTCCTCTCCGCCCGGCTGAATGGAACCTGCGTTCTTCACATCGTCTACCCCTTCCCCAAACCCCGAGCCGCGGAATGCAAAATGTGACAGATCTCGGTGAGATCTTGAGATGTGATGTATGTGGAAGTCGGCGCCCCTTTTCGATTCTGCCAGCGATGGGAGAGAGGTGGGCGTTCGAGGTGCGGGACCGTCGTGGGGTCGGCCCTTTCAGTGGTCTTACGGCACGGATGACGGCTCATTCCTGCGCCACCAGCGCACACTTCACAGCAGCCCCATCGTCCAGCAGGCCTCCTGTCAGCGACTGAGCGTCGAGAATAAGTGGGAGTGCTTATCAGAGAGGAGCAGATGAATGATGCAAGTGAAGCTATTCGTGATAAAAAGCAATGAGCTCTCTCCACGCGATAGGGTGATGCAGCTGTAACGGCGCAGACGGCCCATCCCGCGGATGGCGACAGCAGCGCCGTGGCCCAATGCGGAACCTCCCCTGTCCTGGTTGATAGCAAACCAACATGAGCGATCACAACGACCGACAGTTTGACTTTCTTCGAAAACACGAAGGAGATAGCCTCATAACCAACGTTCGGACTGCTTTTTGGCGTTGTGAGACTTTGTCTATCTGACTTTGCGGAAGCACATACCCTAGAAGCCACCCCAGGTTCCACGCGGGCCTCGATTCACGACAGTGCATATCCGTTGTACCCAGCAGCCAATCCACCGGTAAAACTAAACGAAGGGACTTGGGCGGCATCGCAGGTGAACACAAGGAAGGATGTACCGAAAGGCAGCGATCCAGTCCTCATCATTGAATCAGGTAGGAATCTGCCATGTGGGGAGCATTGTATTCCTGCTGAAACGATAATTAGGTTGTACAGTACCGGAATGGCGAGAACACAGGGCCAGAAAAAGGTACCTTGACCTCTGGCTTCATCCATGACCCAATTGACTTTTCGCAGGCCGGAATTCCAGCCACTGCCTTCGAGAAGAATGCTGCTCTCTTCTCTCCTGGTGAGCGGGATGAGACTGAAGTCCCCAATGCCACATTCCGCCGCAGCACAACTTCAATCCGCCCAAGTGGATCCCAATACTCCCACGAAGCCAATCGACAACATCGCGTTCCCAATGGCCGCCCTAGCGAAGTGATGGGCAAGATTGATACAGCGAATTTCCATCGATTGCATCGGCCAAAGCTGCGAGCTCTGTTGTCCCCAGGCCTGGACATAAGATGGAACAGGCGATTGAGAGACATTGTTGTGGGATCTGATGAGGGAAGAGTGACAGTGTGTCTGAGGATGGGGAACGGGCCACTGGGCGTTTGATTCTTGGCGCAGATGTTGCGCGATCTTCTGTGAGACTGTGAGGAGGATACTTCTCGGGCCGGAGAAGGCCCTCTCGGCGCGACTGCCATACTATAGTTCTACTCGGCGAAATTCGTCCAGGAAGGTGTGCTGTAGGGCAAGCTCTTTTCCTCCCGTCTTTTCACCCCTGCACATCGCAGCGCCTATCCACCCGGAACTTTCGCGACCTTTGGACTTCAAGACGCGCCGGAGGAAGATACGCCTGAAGACTGGTCATTTTCCTCCCATATTGCCTGGAAAGAGGAACAAGACGAAGAGAGAAAGACATTTGGAAATAAAGAGGGACGTGCTCAGGTGAAAGACAAATCGAGAGTGTACTGCGATTCAACCGAGCAGTTTGAGACCCGACCGACTCTACCTGAGCGTAATTGGGACAACAAGAACGGCCGAGTGACGTTGGCTGGTGATGCTGGGCACTCGATGACTTATCGCATGTGTTCACCTCAATGGACCAGTGACTTCTCTGAGCATTCGACCCTGGCATTGCACCCGGTGTTCCTGGTTCAGTCTGAACGACCACCTGAAGCACCAACTTTATTATTCCGTGCTCTGCCAACGATATCAGAACGATCAGGGAAACTCGTCGGCTTCCTTACTTCAGAATCGGACCGGAGATCGGCAGTCGGGAAATACGACGAGGAGATGAAAGCGCGAGCCGGAGAAGGGCTCCGCACCAGCGTGATGAACACAACCATGCTTCACGACTGCGAGCAAGTGATGACGAGTGCTGCCCTCATGACGGCCGGACTCAAGAAAGCGACATAATTGTACTCTGAATCTCCGGGATACTGTTTATCGAGTACGATATTTTCAAATTTTGGTGGGGGATGGTTGGCGATCCGACGGTCAGATATTTTGGATGGCACAAAGATCTTGCGTTGGACACACGACATTCACTCCAGATCTACCAGTACGATTTGTAGAAGGGAGATTCATTTCCGCAGTTTCGGTGGGGTAAGATTGATGATTAAGATAGTCAGACATTTTGGATAGCTAGAAAGAAGTTGATTTTGGACATGTAGTCAGCAGCGACGTTACGCTGCTCACTTTCCATCTCAAATCACCAATTGGATAATCCATCAATAACACCCACGTCGATCATCCGACCCTTACGTCGATGACCTCCTCTCGTTGAAAATCTTGCTAAACTTCGCACACTGCAAAGAATGCAATTCGTACCCACCACGGAGCTATTTCGGCCCCCTTCTCTGACATCACAGCCTCGTCCTACCCCTCCTCAGGCACCTCTCCGCGAACATGCAGATGCGGTGTTACCCCCCTCGTCTTCATTCGTTCAGCCTCGCGCCACCACTCACGCCTTGCATTCCCAAAACGAGGTCTGACCGCGAACCCCTCAGCCCTACCCGCCGCACCCCCACTTCCCCCTCTCCCCGGTACCTGACAAAAGAAAATAGTAATTCCCCATTTTGCATGCTTCGTATAGTACGGCATCCAGGGCCCGGTGCGCCATCTCACATTGATCCAGGAACAGAATCAACTGTGTCCTCCTCTACCTCCAGACATGTCTCCGATGCTGTACTCCCCCAGAAGCAGCATTCGTATGTCCCGCCTCAAGGCAGCAGCAGATGAGATGAGATGAAAAGGACACGATCTCCAGTCCGTACGTATCGTGGCTGTCGTGATCGCGTGCCGCGCACCCGTACGTCCGTATCGGGGAACGAAAGAGGAACGTTTCACAGTAACCTTACCTCCATCCTTCCCCGTGGTCAAACTCGGTGGAAAGTTGCCACGTCCAGGCAGGGAAAATGAAAATCAGCCACGTTCCTGAACACTGCCTCACTCCCACGAAAAGGTTTCCCTGGATTTTCTTGCATTATTTTTGAAAAGAGAGAGACATGGTGGAAAGTTGAAAATATCTTCGTAGCCGGATACGAAGTAATAACATACCATTGGGTGACACAAGCATCCAATCCCAGCTCCTCAATCGAACCATCCATCAAGCGTGGCGTTGACTCAGTCCTTCCTGCCTCGTCACCCAGCCTCCCACCCATACCCACCAATCCCCCTCGCTCCCCTCGATCTCCGCTCGCACGTCCGAAACCCCCTAAGAAGAACCGCGCCCTCTCGTCAAACACCAGTCATCAGTCAGTCGTGCCAATTCGCTCTCTCGTCCCAAGATCCCCAAGGCTCAATATATCCACCGCGCCAACCTATCACGGAAAATATCCACCACTCACCCCCTGCTTCTCTTAATATAGAAAACGTGGCTGAGAGCGCGCTAAGATCGGCGACCAAAAATAAGCGCTTGGGGGGCTTGCGTCTATTTACCGAGTCACAGCGGGGTTCTCGGATGGCCAGATTGCCCGCTCCTTATCCGCAGCCACGCAGGGGTTGCGATAAGAGAGGAGGCCGAGGCACTCTTTTTGCAGTTTTGCTGGGGGAGCAGCGAGCTGAGGTAATCGGCGTCATTTTTGTAAGGTAACGTTCCATCGCTCTCTCACACACATACTTTTTCCTTTCGCACGCCGACAGCGAAAAGAAGTCGGAGAGCGTTTTCAGCGGTTACTGTGAGGTGATGAGACGCGAAGGCCGTGTTGCACAGGCTGTCCTCGGGCTTCCCGCTGCGGCTCTGCGCTGTGGCGTAAGCTGTCATGAGATGAGAGGGAAAGTGGGGGGAGTCGAATGTGGCTTGCGTGAGCTGGGTTTTGGACCTAAGGCATCAATGAGGTTTCTCTCCGTACCAGTGCTTGAGATGTGGCGATCTGATGAGGGGTGTATATTCCTTCCAGGTACCCCGATCAAGCCCCTCAATTTCAGGGTGACACACAAATGGATCAAACACTTCAACCTCAGGATCGACCAGCAAGGCAGTGTTAAGCTCTCTTTGACCAACAGTAATTGCGATCCAGGGAATCCAAGAAAACGAGAGTAAAAAAAAAAAATTTCTTCCCGTCCGAGCTGGACTCGGGATTCCTGCGCATGAATCAGGATCTCCTCATTTCATCTCCTCATCTTCACAGGCACAGCATTCTCTCCGCCTGAAGGAAGGGATCTATTTCCCTGCACAGAAACACAATGAGGCTTTTCGCGCACCCTCAAAATTCAGTCAACAACTTTAAAGTGTGGCGTTTCATGCAGGCCCGGTGGTCGCACAAATAACGTTCGGCCCTTCGTTCATGCGCGTTTGCCTGCGGCTGGCTGAACCGAGGAGCGCAGTTCGCCGAACCATTTTGGGAGCCTCAGGAGCTCGCGCATGGGCTCAATGAGGACTTACGATCCGCGTTCATTCCGAGATGCAGGAATGAATGCCTGTGATGGTGACGGTCGCCGAGAGAGTCATCGTCAGAGAGTAAGGTGTGCAGACGAAGGGGCGAGCGAGCGAGCCAATAAATTGTTCGTTCGGAAAAGAGAAACCTTGTTACCAACACATCACGATGCAAGAAGTAAGTTTCCTCATGGCGTTTGACGGATAAGCAACTGTGTTACCGGGCAGAATGCCGTGGGATGACAACCTAATGTCAGACCCCATCCAAACCCACGTTGACGGGACGAACCACGATCTCCTTATCGTGCAAGCCACACCTCTCCTCTCCTCCCCTCCCCTCCGTCAGACAAACCCCTGCGTCACACTCCTCGCTCGCGCCCCACCTTCCCATAAGGCTGAACCAGCCCCACGGCCTCCCCCGTGTCTCCACAACGCTAATTGGCTCCCAGACGCAGCACACCAGCGTCCGAAAACCGCCTAGCGCAGGACCCGAAATACAGCAAAGCCACAGGGATATAAATAACTGGGATGTACTGCGCGCCGCTGATTCGCCGGTGCTCGACAATCGTGGCGCACGACCCCGTAAGCTGACAGGAGTGGAACGCCAGGTTTCCGTCTGCCCAGGAAAGGGCGTGCACCGTTGGACGCGGCCACCTTGATCGGTCGGTCGTTTTTTTGGGCGATGCAGGTACGAGAGGGAGGGGACGGTTTGCGATGTGGTGGGTGGCCGAGGCAGGTTCCCAGGGGTCGTGGCCTGGGCCCGCACGGCGAGGCTGACGGGGATGACAGCCGCTGGTGGGGGCTGGCTGGTGGTCCTAGTCTGCCTACCCTACCCTATGTTGGGCAAATGATGCTGATGACTGATGACTACAAGCTCGACTAAGGTATTCTTGTGTGTGTGTGGGAAGGGGGCTTGGCCTCGCTCGCGCTGCTGGTCGTTGGGGTGGGCGAGCAGCGAAGGAGGATATATAGAGGGGCTTTGTCAACCACCGGAATTCCAAATCCTCATTCTCATTCTCATCTCCATCAGCATCAGCATCTTCAATTCATCTCATCTTCTATTCAGAGCCGAACATCCTTGGTATTAATATCCTTATTTATTCTCGCTTCAACCCAGTTCTCAAGCTACAACTTTCTCTTCAACACCTTCACACTTCCTCGCTTTCGCTCAATCCTCAATCCTCCATCAGATAATCTGACCCCACCCACCCACACACAATCATCATGTCTTCCTTCACAGCACCCCAATCTTCCAGCATGGCTGTCTTCGGCCGCGGCGGCTACAACGCACCAGTCGACTCAGGGCGAGGAGGATACAACGCACCCCTGAAGCGCAGTCCCGATGACGACGACGAGGCCGAGGACGGACGCGGCGGATACAACTAAATCCTTCCGCTCTTTCTCACCACCCACTGCAGGCCAGCCACCGAGTCTCTTGTCCATCCAATTTCCATAAACCGCATGGCCGCAAGACCACTTTTCCAGCATTTCCCAGCGAGCGAGCCTTTTTTTTTTGAGCGATTCAGAGTACCAGCCAGCCATTTTCCCGGCGTTCAAAGAGGGACGGAGCATATTTTCGGCGTACCCTTTTTTTTGCAACATTTTCAGGCGGAGCGACCATAGCATTGCAGGTGTTTTTTAGACGGGATTCCTTTAGCGGCATTGGGACGGCGAAACCTTCCTTCATTGTTCGAATTGCATCGGGTAGATTGGATTCCTTAGCGGCATTGGGACGGAGTATTCGTTTGCATTGTTCGAATTGCATTGGGTAGATTGGCATTTCTTTAGCGGCATTGGGATGGCGAATCGTTTTTAGATGACCACTGGTTGGTTAATTGGCATTTCTGCGGGCTCCTTGGGTATAGACTTTCTTAACATAATCGAATTTTTTATTTAGAAGGTTGGGTTCACTTTCCAACGCAGAATCTGTGATTGTTAGCATTGCTCCAGGAGTTGAGGGACATCGATGGGGACACACTTCTCGAATACGACGCCTAAGACTTCCTCGACGTCTCCTGCTTGGCCTCGTCCTGTGATTCGGGCTAGGCAGGCAGCGACTGCTCGCAAGTGCTCGGCAGCAACCACAATGTCGCATTCCTCGCCTTGAAGAGCTTCGTCTTTGAATCGTTCGAGATGTTCGGTACAAGTGGATAAAAGTTGGCTTTGTCGCTCTGAGACACCGAGGAGGTCCAGATCGTCCCCTACGTTTGTCATTGTCCCGAATGTGGTCTGTAGAATGTCGAGGAGGGTGCCGATGTTTCCGGGATCGAGTCCTCCCGATTGTTCTGCGTCTCGACAGGAGATTGAGACCACAGGTGGGGATCTGCCCGGGAGCAGATTGTCCATTTTGGTTTTGGTGTTCTCGAGTAGTGTGCCTAGATCGCGAGTTGAGTCGCATTTGTTGAGGACAACAATAGCTTGCTCGGCTTCTGCTGCGATTTTGAGGCTTTCGAGGTCGCCTAGTGCAATAAAATCAGTCAATGTTCCAAAAGTCTGGAGACAATCATAAGATTCAATGTAGCACAGCTGGCGAGACAGTCGAAAGAGGTTCATGCAATTTGCTAGAGGTCGCGAGAAATCGAGTCTGTACTTACAGAAGGTTGACAATCCGGAATGTCCTGACGCAAGTTGATAGATTGACGAGTTTGAAGAGTCCGATGTTTCAACGGATGCAAGAACTATGACCTAGAAAATAGTCAGTATTCCATATTTCCAAAAGTCCCAAAACTCTCGAGACAATCAAATACAAAAGGACTGAATGTGCCACGATTTGAGGAACAGTAGCAAGCCAATGGCTATCATAAAATGTTCCCCAGCTGTTAGACATCCGGGGGAAGAATTTGGATATCCCATAGTTTGAGAGATATTCAAATTGGATTAGCTTTTGATGTACTTCGTCTCGCTCTACATTTTGGCTCGAGAGGACTTTAATTGTGCCAGAATCTAGGATATTCGGATGTCGAGAACTGTGAATGTACCACGACTGTTGAGGACGGTTTGACAAGGGGAATAAACGTACCAAGTCCGAGTCTTTCGCCTTCGCCTTCGCACGTCGTATGCCCTCCTGCTCGACACCACCGATAGAGCTTGACGATCGTAACCCAGCCGTATCGGCAAAAACACACAAATAACCCCCAATATCAACACTAACTTCCACGATATCCCTCGTAGTTCCCGCCTCCTCACTAACAATCGAAGCCTTCCGGTCAACTATAACATTCAGCAACGAGCTCTTGCCCGCATTCGGCGGCCCAAGCAACGAAATCCGAATACCCCTCTTCAACAACTCTCCACACCTGCTCCCCTTCTGATGTCGCCTGATCGCCTCAAGGATAGGTCCAATCTGGCTCGTAACATTCCTCATCAACTCCGCCGGCGACTCGTCAAAATGCTGATCCTCAGAGAAATCGATAAGCGCCTCCAGCTCCCCGCGCGCCGCGAGTAGAAGCTGTCTCCATTCCTCATATATTCTCCCCAGCTTTCCGGAATTCCCTCGCATGGCTGCGCGTCGTTGTTGTTCGGTTTCTGCGGAGAGAGCATCGCTCAGTGCTTCGACTTGTCCCAAGTCCAACCTGTCATTCTGGAATGCTCGCCGTGTAAACTCGCCGGCTTCTGCGTAGCGGATGGTGTGTTTTGATCGGCATTGGCCAATTGCTGACAAGACAGCCTTCACAGTTGCGTGACCACCGTGTATATGTAATTCCAAGATGTCTTCTCCGGTCACAGTTTTTGGGGCTGGGAAGTGGAGGACGAGAGCTGAGTCGAGGACGTTTTTCGTGTCGGACGGATCCAAGAGGTCTCGTAGAGTCGCCTTTCGAGGTGTGGGAGGAGGCCAGTGGGGGCATAATGCTTGGTATATCTGAATATGCCATTAGCATTGTGTAGTTAGGAGGACAGAGGCGCTGCTTACATCCCACCAGCCAGCTCCAGAAATCCGGATGGTAGCAATTGCTGCTCGCCCAGGTGCTGTTGACAGCGCGTAGATAGTATCATACTCGTCATTAAGGGAGGTATGGCTAGTCGTCCGAAAGCTACTTTGCGAAAATGTACGCGTCCTAGGGGGAAGATTGAGCTTGGAGGCTGCATAATGAATCGGTTTCAAAGCGGTTCTGGATATGAGAGGGGCAACCAATGGAAGCCTGCGCGTGAAAGAGAGACGACCACCATATTTAGCTTTCGTGAGAGCATTCTGAATCATTTACACGAGGTGGTTGGCGCTGTTCGACGTGGAGTTCGATTTGTAGAAGTAGGAGGCGGGAATTTCAAAGTTTGAAGCACGTGAAGACGTGAAGCAGCGGCTCGGGTTTTGTCGGCTTACCGCAGGGTACTCTCTGATTTCCCCTTCTTCCCTCTTGATCCCCTCTTCTAAATTTTCCTCTTTAGGACGTCCTGGTAACGGCGAGTGCCATCATTGCAATGTTCTACAGGTTTGTTGGATATTCGCAATCTCGGAAACACGTTCCAAGTCTTGTATTGTCCCAGGGAATGAAGAACATTGTCATTGTACCTTCCGATGATGCTCTTTTTTGCATCAGAACTCATCAGAGACTCTACCCATTTGCCTCCCTGGTGCTTGGCCAATCATTCTTCATCTTTCCTATCCTCGGATGCGTTTTCTTTCTTGTCGCTTTACTATATCCAACGATGCGCACGGGTCTCAAGCTCTCCCCCTATCTTCGAGATACCTTATCACAGTCCTAATATTATACTTAAATGGTACCGGACTTTCCAGGCCTTCAAGGTTTCTGCCTCGTTATCGCATTGGCAGATTTCCTCCAACGCGGCTGGGCATTCTGATGTTCAAATCTGCCTTGAATAGTCACGTGTAATGCACTTCTCACACAGCCCCAACTGCGTGGCCCGGCCTTGGTCAGCCTTTCAAACCTTCGCAACTTCATCTCTTTTCTTTCCTGAAAATCATCTCAAGATCGTGCTTCAGTAGTAAATAAACGTCCAACTAGTCGTCCTCGAGCTGTTCTCGTCTGGTCTTGACTCCATAGAACGACGGCATTGCAACTTCTTCTGATCTGAATCAGGCTGTTATAAGCCTCCATCATGTCACCTCACAGGGGTAAACACCGCCATAGAGGTCGCAGCAAACATCGCAGCACTGGCCATCATGGCAGCAGCACCAGCCAACGTGGAAACAAGCCACAAGACGGCTACCAGGTGTGGTTCTGCCATTTTTGCGGTGACGGCCCCTTGTCCATCGAAATTATTTTCAGCTGCCCAGATTTCGGTTGTGCCCACTGGCGCTGCGAAAGCTGCCCTACCGAGTATCATAAATTTAGTATCAATGCTTACCATGGAAACCCCCGGCCCTCGACATCAGCAAAGCCCGATATCTCATTGCGCTCCGCAGCCCCCGATTCGAAAGACCAGCCTGTTGTCGTTGAATCGAACCAGGATACAAAGCCACCGCTGGAACAGAAAGCTAGCGGATCACAACAATGGGCACACACGTTGCCTCCTCATAGAGGCGATAATGTCATGACTGGAAGTAATTTCAGTGCGACTCGCGGGCTTGATAGAGAGCCGCAGTCACCGATTGATAATGGGAACGAACGGCCACCCGTATGGCGCGAAGTTGAGCTTCCCCTTCGTGAGCGAATTAGACAGCAAGACAATGAAATCCGCGGTCCGCTGGTGGTTCCGACCGTATCGAATACAGAACATCGGGCCGGTTTCCGCATGGAAGAGACTCAAGGAGATGACGAGAACGATTACCTAGCGGAGGTTTCTGACAAACTCGAAAAAGGTCTCTCTTCTGAACCTCTCCCGGAGGAAGAAAGAGCAGCCATGGCTTCGGTCGAAAAGCAAGTGACCGAAGATCTCGCAAAAATAATTTCTGGGAAGGCCAGTACTCTGGCTTCTACGCAAACGAAGCAAGGCCTCAAATGTGAGCCTTTTCCAGCCAGTAGTAGCAAAGGCGAGGGTAGCGAGATGGAAGGATACGAACGGCCCGGGAGCAAAACTTACACGGAGAGGCAGGTAGAACCTGCATCATTCCCCGAAGGAGACTCATATGAGAACGTGGGCAGAAATCCCACCCCTGCCAACATCTCATTTCCAAGTCCTCCGCTTAGTCCTCGTCCGGAGAGCGTATTGGAAGTAATGGTCCCTACATTATCTAATTCCGATCACGTTTCAGGTTTTGACTCGAGGGACGAGCATTTTGGTGAGTTTACAAACTTTTAGTCCATTGTTTAGGCGTCTCCAATTTCTATAGCTAACTCCCGATCTCTTCTGACAGCTCCAGGCTCTGTAGACGTTGAGAGGCAATGCGGCGTCGTCCAAGCCCAGTCAGAACTACTTTTGACAAGTCAATATCACCCCTCTCGATCACCATCGGTAGAGTCCTTGCAGTCTCTTGTTGACAGCATATTCTCAACGGCCAGCACTTCTTCAGCATCCACCGCACCTAGCACAGACAATGCGTTTCAAAGAGTCCTAGTTCTCTTGACATCGGACCACGTCTTGAAAGGGCTCTACGATCAGCTGGCGGCTAAAACCTCAGCTGGAAAATTCGATCGGAATTTTGGCACTCTTCTGAAACGATTTGCACTCGAACTTGAGCAGGAAGCTAACTGCTGGGATGAGCAGCGAGCAGCACAATTTATTCGGGGTCGAGCAAGAATGATGGCACAGAAAATAGCTGATTCAGTGTATCCTTCTGGACACAAGAGCTGGAACGCCCAAAGCAGCACTATCGAGCAAAACAGCGACTTAGAGGAAGAGCCGGTTGAATTCGTGGGACTGGAGAAATTCATTACCAATTCCAATGCCTTTCAGAAGCTTCGCGAGAATATTCGTGAATTTTTGGGACTTGAGCCAAGCTCGATAGACTCTAAGTTTGAGGTTGGGGTATGTACACTTCTCCGGGAATTACCTTTCACAGGAGAGGACCAAGCCGATACTTCGAATGAACCCACCTTCTACGAAAAACGTCCATCTTCAGATGTGCTAAATGGGTGGCTTCTGCCAAGCTTCAGCCAAAAGATTCGGGATTTGCTTCTACCAGAGCCAACGATACCCGCCGGTATATCGCGGGTAAGGTGGAAATGCGTAAGTTTGGCAAAAGTTGAGGATGGATGAGATACTAACTCTACATAGCCATGCGGAGAAACTTTGTATGATGACTATCAAGAACTCAAACCTGGCGCAGCGAAACGGATGGAAGAATATCTGAGGCGTTCCTCTTACAAAAAGTGTGCTGGAGGCAGCAATAATTTAACGCAGAGAATTTCGAAAGCAGGGAGCATTTTAAAAAGTTTCATCACTTCCATCAGTCAACACGTCCAGACTGTGAAGAGCGGAGAACCGCGAGAAATTGTGAGCACTGAGCTTCGATACTACTCCGATGCGCGGACCACCCGAACTCCCGCTCACATATCAGGAGAAGTGTTCTACCTGCTCCTCTGCCACAATTCAGGCATTGGGGCAGAAGTGCTCAAGCTTCGACAACCCGACATCTGCGACATCAATAACGACCATAAGCTCTTCTCCTTTCTGCACGAAGAATACGCCACACTTCGAAAGCGCTGGTGGACCTGGATATCGCTCTGGACACTGCAAAGTATCAAGTTCGTCAAATTTGAGCTACACGAAAATGAGCTGGTAGATATCAAGAAGCTGGATGAAGTCCCGCCACCAACGAAAGACAATGAATACAGACATGGACCCCCAAATCCACCCGAGCTCGTCCCACCCCTTGGCTCCAATCTCCTTATGCATCTCTTCAAACACCCGGAACTAGCTGGAACAAGGAGACACTGCCTGAAAAAGGTTCCACGAAAACTTCGAAGTCGGCTTGCTGTCATCTACGAAGAGGACGATGCGATCGGGTGGGGTCTCCAGTTCATCGAAGGTTGGAGCAAGAAGCGGTTGATGTATATGACTGCCCTGACGTTTGGGGTGGGCAGTTTCATTGTCATGGTTTCAGTGTCGATGCTGGGGCATGATATCCAGAATGCAGCGGCGATTGCGAGTTTTATGTTGAGTTTTGTGACGATTGGGATTGCTACGACGCAAGCTGCCTTGCATATGACTTGAATATGGTCTATGAGACGAATATAAAACGTAGATGAGGCCGGGGGAAATGCATAAAGGGAGATCGCGCCATAAAGTATCGGGAATACAGGGCATTGGGAGACTTTTATACCCTCTAGCGTACAGATCAAGGTAGCAACTCGTTATAAGGCCCTGTATTTTCAAGCCCTTCCCCTAAAAATAGCCTACGCGCCTTCGATAAGGGCTGCCACACCTTTCCAGGGCTCCTCTCATGTACTTATAAAGGAGTTATTGCTAAGGAGGACAATAATGGTTAATTATTTAACGTCCAAACACTACAGTTGCTTTACCAATAGCGCTATAACTCTAGAAGTTTATTTATCCCTTGCAAATGTCTTATAGCACCCCTTAGGTGGATTTAGGGAGCACTGCCTGGAGTTATAGGGGCTTATGTGAACTCTTGCCCTAAATTCGTACCCTATTGAGCACCAAGGTCAAAATACCCTGTATTCGCAATACTTTGTGCCGCGATCTCGGTACCATGTGTGAAGTCCCACAATTTGATGGAGGACTCGCTAAGGAAGTCTAGCAATGGCAGGTTGCGGTGTAAGCAATAGATTTCTTGGAAGACAGGATGAGGAAGGTAGGAGAGGATGGAAATAGAGCACCGTTCTTTCTTCCGCAGGACTGCGAGCATATTCAGTGCCGTGCAGTCACGGAAGCACACATGTTGACCTTCACAGCTGAATTTGATCTAATAGTGAGGGGCCCCGTCGTCGTCTGCGCGGAAGTGTTTTCCAACTGCGTGGTGGTGCTGCCTGGGAATATTTTCTGGCTGTAGTGGGTCGTGGACTCGTGGTAAGCAGGCATGGTGGATATTGGAAGCACTGATGAGGCGTAGTGAGGCTGGGCAAGAGAATTGGAATCATGGAGGCTATCTATCGTCCTTAGGATAGCGAAAATATGGATATTTGTGCTGATCGCTATTGGGAACCTCAATGGGCACATCTCGTGAGGATTCTTGAATACATGTTGGGCTTGAATTAATACCTCGGAATTACCAAGGGGAATATTGAAGTGACATATGGGATAACGGTCATTGAGAAAGGATTCCAAATTCCCATGTCACCACCCATCCGGAACAAGCGCGCTTGATAATGTGCTTTGACATGGAATATTCGGGTCCAGGCATACCCATTCCCCACCTTTTTTCTGTAAAGATCATTTATTGTCATATATATCTCATCCATTGCCCTATGAACTTAAATTTAATTCTGGGTCTTCGGCAAGGGCCGACGACTCACTTTGAAGGCCATACAGTCAACACTCCGAGCTCAACCCCACTTGATGACAACTGGGACACTGTGAAAAGAGGGCGGAAGGGGGGTGTTGCCGGCGGAGTGCTTAAAACGGCCCATCGCGGCCAGGCTGTGGATCTCAGTAGCCTTCGTGGATACCAGAAACTACACTTCGTAAATGCCGTCACATCCCAGATCTCAGTCGGTGTCTTCGTGAGAACATTATGCCATGCAGTGTCTAGAGCCTCGAGATATTGTTTTCTTGGAAAGACGAACAAGATCTGATTTTTTACACATGGAAATCTCTTTGCTGCCGTATCTGGCCCAACGGCGTGAGTTTTTGATGCATTTGTCAGATTTGAGAACACTGATGCATTCGATCCACGCCATCATTTTCAATTTGGAGTCGAGAAAGCTGTCCATGGCAGACAGTAGGCCGTGCAAGGGGTCTGACACTGGGATGCAATCATGCTGAGACTCAATATTGCACGTTGTTGCATGGTGTACGTGCTCCAGCTAATAAATCGAGGCATATAGGAGAAAGGGAAATTTCTCATCAATTTCTTTTGCCGAATTTGCTACTCAAAGCGTTCCAGAAAACAGCTCCTGGGGAGTCTTGTCGGTCAGGTATTTTAATCAAAGCTATAGCTATCTCTAGCCTAGACTATGCAACTCTCTGCGTGAAATCCACTACACAAGGGTGGTTCGACAACAGAAACTCTTTAACAGATAGATGTATGAAACGGCAATACTTTAACAAGACCTCGACTAAACTGCCACAGGACTAAATGATTCCACTTTCGTACTCCGTCGATGATCCAGGCTCGGCAAAGACGTCAGCAGCAGTCGAAAATACGTTCTGCAGTTAGTCGATTGTGAGCGTTTCTCTCGCATAAATAAGCCACGGGAAGATTCGTCTAGCGAGGTTCTCTTCTGGTTTGTATGCTCTTTCCCAAAGACGAAATATCCGCTCATACATGACGTCAAGACCTTCTAGCAGCTAAATCTTCCAAATGGTATCAAGCCGTTCTGACAGCGTCAGAGCCGGACTTGAAAGATTCTTGATAGTGAGCTGTGCCCACATGAACATGCCGTTGCAGACACGAACGAGATACTCGATTATAGTGGCCCGGTCACTGCTTGATGGTATTTTGCCTCGCCTGAAGAAAGGTGTCAGACGGGTCGTAAAGTAGAGCCGGACATCGCCTTTTGATAATGTTCTCCAGATGCAAATATTATCGTTTTCAAGTATAGAATCTCGCAGGGCGGCAACATTTGGTCGACTGAACATCAGGATCTTTGTTGTTGTATCTGCTGTGCTAGCACATATATAAAACAGTGTTGATCTCAAGTGTGCACAAAGTTACTATTTTGGGCGGACAAACCTGGTTTGGGAATGCTACGCGGGCTTACGCGAGTTGAACAGGGATTTTGTCAGGGGCACACTCCTCTTGATTCCGGCTTATCGGGACTTAATTTTCCGAATCTCCAAGGGAGGGACCGTTGGTGGATTGGGAACTCCTCACTGCCTGAGCCTTTCTACGGATCCTAAGGATAATTGAGACTGCCGAAAAGTTTGATCTTCACTGAAAAGCTCGAGGTATCTATTCACCCGACAAGCTGATTACCCAATACAGTCTTCCCCACTCTGGAATTCCATCTTTCCATCCAATCAAATTCATCTCTAACCCCTAATCATCAGCATCGCCGTCTTGGCTACCCCTATCCCAACCTCGCCTATTTCCCACCCCTAATAATAACAGGCATGGAGTAAGCTGACTCACAACCGAGCAAAGATCGTCAGCAATCCAAGGCAAGTGCTTATTTCGTATACGACACCAATCAGCAAGTCCCGCTTCCTTTACCCCGCCCCTAATCCGACGCTGACTTTAAATCAACCTTTCCCTCACTCCTTCCTATCGTAAATAGATATTTAATTGGATTTTTCCATGCCAATTCGCCACCTACAACGCCTCGCAACCTTCAAGCTCCCTTCAAAGATGTCAACCACAACTTCAACGCTGCCAACGCAGTCCCCAACACCCTCGCGGTCGGAAAAGTCACCCACGGACACAACGCCGAGCCCAAAAATCGAGGGGCGAAAAGTGCTCCCACCGCCGCCGCCTCAGAGTCCGTTTAGACAGTTTGTGGATAGGAGGGTGACGGGTGTGATGCAGATTCTGGGGCTGATTTGATCCAAGAGTTAGTGAGACGGAGGAAAATTGGATTGCGGGTGATGTACGGGTTGCGATGGATTGGACAGGGAGTTGAGGTAAGGGGGAGGGTGCATGGAAGAGGGAGGTGAGGATTGGGACCATAGAGAGGGTTCACTAGCGCAGCGGAGATGATGGATCCAGGCTGTGAGACTTGACTTCAGCTGATAGAGAGGGTGTGTAAATTCCTGGACTCCACGGGACGTCAGAGCGGACTGATTTCTTTTGCAGGACTCGATCTCAGTGCTCAAATCTCGATATCGTGCTCGCCCCCCCTCCCTCGAAGTACCTCACCTCTAGAGAAGCTCCACTGCTCACTTCAGGAACGTCTCAACACCACTGTGGCTCTTGGCTGATATTCCGAAGCTCGAGGTCGTATTTATGCAAAGCCTCGAGGCCGATGATAGAACTGTGTCTGCTCTCTCAAAGCCAAAGTGTAGATTCATCATCTATATATCAATACCTTCCCCTTCTATGCCCTCAAAACCGGTGAACTAAACGCCGTTCACGCCATAATATTCCCTCCTCCTCGTTCCCCCTCTATTTCTTATCCTTCCCTTTCCCCTCCCCCAAACTACTCAAGCCCTCACCGGTCTTCCTCACCACCTTGCGCGGTAACACCTCGACTTTCCTACTCAACAACCCTCTCAGCTCCGGAGAAATAACTTTAGGTCTGACATCTTCCAGTTCCCCACTAATTCTCTTCCCTTTATCTTTGCCTGCGCTACCCGGTCTGGGGGTACCGGAACTACCAGGTCTGCCGCCGCCACTGTTCGTGCTGCCTGCCGTTACGGCATCGATGGCACTGGTATTCGCGCTCGCACCTGCACTAGATCCAGCGCTAGCTACGCTCCCTGAAGAAGAAATCCTGTTCGGTCTTTGACGCAGCTTCGGAGCAGGAAAGTTGGACTTTTTATCGATAGCCTCGACGGTTCTCTGGAAGCGGCGGAACAGAGCTTCTGCTCGGATGAGCGTGGATTCTAGATCGATTGTCGTTGATAATTCATTGACTATACCTCATCATTAGTTTATGTGGAAGGAAGAATGGTTAAGGGAGAGGGTAAAATACCATATTTCAACACCTCATCAAAATGCTTCAAATGCTCCATAATCACATCCCTATGTTTCTCCAGGATAGCGAGTGCAACGAAAAGGTGGAAACCAGAAGTTAGGTAGTCCGTCCACAACACCTCCCATAAATGCAATACGTCCAACCATTGGAACTCGCGTTTATACCACACGAGCAACATCCTAAAAAAGAAAAAGAAGTTTGTGGAATCCGCGGACTGAAGATGCATGTATAGTTTCGGGTCCATGAGTTGAACTAAATGGTCTAACGTGAGGAGTTGTTTCCTCATGCCACTCTGATCACGCAGGAAATTGCGTTCCATACGATCCATGAAGTGCTGGAAGCCCCAGAAGGCAACGGCGTCGTCTTGCATGACAGCGTAGATGGGAGCTAGAAGGTCGGACATCCCTTGTACGTAGCCGAGGTCGCGGTTATATTCGTTGTAGGTGAGCAGCATGTCTTTCATCTGCTCGAGATGGACGTTCGTGCCTACATCTGCGAAAGGAGATGAGGGGTCCGGGTGAGGTGTATCTTCGCCTGCGAAGAGAGGAATTGTACGGTCTGTTCTGTGGACGTCTTTCTCTATAGCGAGGACCCCAAGGAATGGGATACGTTAGTCTATACTGCAGTCTTGAGGTCACGGGAATTCAGTGTCACAAACCTATTCGGCCTTTTTGCTCGCGCCACCATTCGCCTTCTTCTCCTTCGCCGCCGAGATCCACGAGGCGGTCCCACCATGCTCCCTTTAACTTCACGTACTCGTCTCGAAGTCTGGCGACCTCAGCTTTCCGTTCATCGGTTGACGACTCCCAGTCATAGACACCGAGGAGGAATAGCCAAGCCTCTTTCCTCACTCCATCTTCAGCATCAAGTCCACCATGGAAGATCCTTTCCTTGACCTCGTCGGCGGTAACTTGTAGCCGGCCCGTCCTCTGATCAAAAAAGCCATTCCACTCCTTTAGCGTAACGGTCTTTCTCAACTCCTTCAAACTCAAACTCCCCATCTCCGTATCCAGCAGCTCAAACTCCCCCACATCCGTCTCTTCCATCTCCAGCACATCCCTCGCCGTCCAAATCCTCTGATTGCGGTCCCGTTCACTCTGCTCCGCAATCCCCATCGCCCACCTCGCCAGATAAATTCTCGCGCTATCAAACTCCTCCTGCAGCGTCTGGACCTCCGGATTCCTGAGCAACCTCCTCACTTGCGGCGGGAGCTTCGGATTATCAATGACCGAGTCCGCGGTCCTGCGTGTAAACGTCGTCACCTTGCTAAACTTCTCCATCAAATTCCACCCTGCCTCCTTGACGAACTTCGTCACAGGGTCCATGCCCGCATCTCGCGGCATCCTTGAGCCTGAACCAGATGCAGCACCAGCAGCACCACCGATCGTCATCCCACTACTGCTCGGTCTCCTCACCACCGCAGCCGTAACCGGCTTCCCGCCAAATGCCTCCTTATCCTCCGTACTCGGCTCGACCAGATATATATTCGGCTCCGCACCACTCCTCTCAATAACCACGTATCGTCTCAACCATCTTAACACTTCATCCCCGCCCCAAAACATCTCGCCGTTCGCGCCGAACGGGTCGAAGTTCTCGCGGGCATGGCGCTTCTTTTGTAGAATGGTGGACTGGCATTCCGAGTCGTGGAAGAAGAGGGCGGGAAAGGAGTCTCCGGCGCGGGAATTGATGATCACGCTGCCAAACCACCAGCCCAGACTGGGCGGCCTGACAAGCAAACTGTAGATGGCAGACACCGGGATCGCGAAGGCGTAGTGCCCAATGGAGCTAGAATGTGTAGTCGTGGTGGGCGGGGGAGGAACGAGGTATGATTGCTTTGGAGGTGAGTCGCCTTCCGAGAGGTCGACTTTGACGTATGTATCGAGGGCATCTCCAAGGGAGTGTTCCGGAAGCCAGGCGAGGAGGAGGGAGGCGGCGGTCTTCGAGCGCGCGGATGTAGAGGAAGAGGATGTAGGGCGGGAATCAGGAGGAGGTTTCTGTTGCAGGAGGGCGATGTAGCCTGGTATATTGTCTTTCGCAGAGGGAGTTGGGTGGATGTAGACCTGGGAATATGGTCAGCTCATTCTTCTGTAGACTACCCCGCACCACCCTCTTCCACCGCAATGCGTGGTAAGAGTTCAACTTGCCTTGCTCTTGGAATATAGCAACTTAACTCCTCTGCCAGTAGTCGTATGCGTGATTGTATTGTATTCTCCCTCTTCGTCGTCGCTCAACGCATAGAAGCTGTTCGATGGCGATGCGGCCCTGGCGGGGCGCCTGGACGATGTCATCGTAATTATTCGAAAGCTTCTCTCTGAGTTTGGAGATTGTGTAGTGTCTGCGCTCTAGGGGAAGAGCTCTCGCCGAAGGGCCTCAGATCATTTTGTGTCTTGGAGGTTGCTCAGGTGTGAGGGTGGTCGAACTGTGGCTGAGGACTGGATGACCATGACGCGTTGGGGCTGCGCGGCGGGGACGAGGCGAATCTCGTGATCTTAGGCAACCCTATTTCTGAGAACAGCGACGTCCTCTCTTCCCTTGACAATTCCTCGAGTGAGGTTTGAAAACAAACGCTTCTAAGTTCATTGGTACATTTGAGCAGTCCATTTGCATGCTTTTGATTCGTTGTTGTTCAAAATCGCCTTTTACGTTTGAATCACTCGGGACTACGTGATTGATTGAATGATTCGCCAAGATGCAACATCATTTCTTGAGCTATCTATACAGTTTTAGAAGCAATGCAGAGGGCAAAGCAGCCGGTCCCCAAATGTCCCTCCTTTTTTAGAGCAATCTGAGCAAGGTCTTCAACGCGGAACTACAACCTCCGGATCCATCTCTAAAATAGGTTTTAGTGCCTTCATACGTACCGGTTTGATCAGGAACAAGTCAGCCCCAGCCGTGAAAGCATTCTTCTGGTATTCTGCCGAGGAAAAACAAGTCAAAACAGCTATTCGAACCCTTGGTAAGGAAGCTTCACGCTCGAATTGTCGGATTTCCTTCGTTGCAGTGATCCCGTCTTTTACTGGCATAGCAACATCTATCACATACATTAGCTAAATGTCCCCAGTCCCGCTAGAACATTTGAAGGATTTTCAGCGTTCCAATGATCAGAGCAGTCGAAATTCCATTGTTTCAAAGAGCTTTCGGACCAATCTTGACGTCCATGAGAATGCTCGTTTCCAAAGGTCGAATTTCAGTGAGCTGAGATTTGGGACATTGACTGAAGAAATTGGCTTCATACCCATGAATATGACCTTGATGCTTTGATGTTCAGCTTGATATTTATGCAAAGCCTCGAGGCCGTTGATCGCCGTGGTGTATTCTTCTTTGGCCCGCTTCATATAATTCATAAGGATCTGAGTCCTTGTCATCAGCTGCAAAAGTTCCCGCCCTAGGATAAGCACATACCTTCATATTGACAGAGTTGTCTTCGACTAAGAGTACAATGGATCTCGGTTTGACAAGCAGTGGCGTTGGGCTTGATGGACGAGTCTCTTTCGGTACATTCAAATGGCTTTCGCCAACAGCGTCGGTGGCGCTTTCAGCTTTTGGTGAAATGTCATTTTGAATGTCCTGAGGTGCTTCTGTAGATCGAGTGAATCCGAACGAGTCCGCTCGCCCGGGAGTGCTGCGAGAACTATCGGGAGTCGTCCCAGCTGCGTATCTGTATTCAAGACAAAGGCCCAGAATTCTAGCAAGCTTGTGAGGCCCGACACTGAGCGTAAGTCAGCATACTCAAGTGTAAATTCAATGTCCCATCGCGTTGGAGCATATAAACGTTTGATTATTGCTTGACTGGTCACTTACGGTTGCGAAAGATAAAAGACACCACCATCATTCCCACCACGAAATCCGGAATAACAGTCCCCAAAGACAATCAATGGTTCGGCTCGGGTTTGCTGCGGGGCCACGTTGATCTGAGATTGCATCCCGATCAAGATATCACCCTTTGCTTTGTCAAGTGAAGGGGCCGTTACAACTTCCATGCCGAACCACTCGGCGAGCAACGTTGTCATGGAGGAGCGGATGGCAAGCATGCGTCTTGCGATTGCGCTAAGGATACCAGTAGGGGCTTCTTCAATCTCCGGATAGTAGTCAAATCCAACGAGGCAGATCTTATGGCCTACACACCACACTCTGATGTCCCGAATCTTTGCGGAACTACCAATAGACTGTTCGTCCGGTTGATCGGACGATGAGATGCTCGAAGCCACAGACACCTTGATCCAGGTGCCGTATCCCACTTCACTTTCAATGTCGATACTTCCCTCCAGGTCATTGACTAGCTGCCGAACGATGCTGAGACCAAGTCCGGTACCGGCAGACATTGGATTTTCCTGTGCGAAAGGAGTATAGAGCCTGTGTTGAACATAATCTTTTGACAATCCAATTCCAGAATCCTGGATCTCAAGTGTAACGACGAAAGCATTCGGTCTCAATGAGATTGGGTTTGCAGAGAGAGAAACTCGAACAAAACCTGCTTCAGTATATTTTAGCGCGTTTCCGAACAAGTTCGTCAAGATTCGCTTCCAAGCACCGACTTGCGAATCGAAAAGCCAGCTTCGCTGCCGTTCGATGTCGACTATAACCATCACGTTAGGATTCATGCTGGGCGGTGTCAATCGAACGGCGTTCTGTTGATGCGCTCTTGGCACCTGCTCGGAAGAAACTTTGTCTGCGTTGACAAGACTGCGATAGTTGTGGCCAGCAAAGATCCCTTCTACAACACTCTCGACAAGGTTGCTCAGGTCAAAGCTTGTGATCTTGATGCTGTGCGAGGAACGCTGTCCGAATCCCTCTCCCTCGCCTGCGGTCAACCTTCGGAGTTTCTTGGAATTACTGAGCTTTGCGTAATCGAGAATGTGATCCATTGTATCCATAAGCACCTCCCCACAAGTGGAAACAGTACGAATCAGATCGTTTTGCTCCATGGTCATTGCAGTATCAGCAAGAGCTTCAACAGTAGCAAGAATGCCATGGAGAGGTGACCGGAGCTCATGGCTGACGGAGGATATGAAATCGGATTTGGCACGATCGGCTACAAGAGCTTCCATCTTCGACTTCTCAGCCATGATGCAGCTGCCGAAGGCAGCAAGGAAAGTGACGTCCTCTGACTGCAACATTCTCACAGGGTCCGCAGTCCAGGCAAGACTGCCAGCAAACCACTAAGAAACCCAAGTCAGCATTCAAAGTTCCACTGATACAAGATATAAAAAGAGGGGGGAAAGGAATTACGGATGCCAGGAACCGTACTAACCTGATCTCTCTGCGGATCCCACAATGGAAAGAATATGATACCTCGTGCACCTGGGCAAATATGAAGCAGTTGATAGGCCCGCAGCTGCTCCTTTTCCTTTTCAAATACTGATTTACCATTCGAGTGTGTTCGAGAGCGACTTGTTGACAAGCCATGACCGATCGAGTCCATGACCTCGTGGTCCAACAGTGATCCATCGGAGTTGAACTGGAAGATATGCCCGTTGGGATATCTGCGGAGAAGGTCGCGTAAAGTGGATTGTGGAACTTCTAAATGTCTGCTGGATGGTGCCGCATCTCCACGTCCCGAGTCATTGTTTAATGAGTAGCCTAACAATTTGCAGATTGATACTTTGTCTTCGCCTCCTGTGGCTGGAGCCTCAACATGAGCCTTGAAGCCTTGCCGAATGAACTCTGGAAGGTCAGTAGATTCTGTATTTACCCATGAGTTGTGTTTGGTACCAATGGACAGCCCTCGATTGTGGGTCGTTGCAGAGTGTCTCAAATCACCGAATCTAGGTGTATTGGCAGGAGTCACCACTGACTTCCCTCGATTTTCCGTGATCGCAATGTCCTGTAGTGACGCAACTACAAAAATGATACCATGAAGTTCGCTCGACTCCCTTATCAAATGGCTTGCTCGGGAGAAAAGGCTCTGAATAGCTTCGTAGGTCACTTGTTCTTTGGATGAAGGTGACCCATCGGATAATTGTACAGAATCGCGCTGTACACTTGGAGTAGATGGTTGTCCAGGAACTTCTAATTGAGATGGAATGTCCTGCAGCCGAACTGTTCGAACTGGTAACGTAGCATCATTGGTGTGGCTCCTAGATGAATGCGTTGCCGTTGCGGCACGAGAATCAAATCGGTCCATTGCATCTTGTTCCACTTCATCAGGATCAGGACCATTGCGCGATGACGAACCGGCGGGAGACTGTGCCCTTGGAGAGAGCGTGTGTCGGTTTTCCGAACCAGTTAACAACGTTTGCGCAAATCCAGGACCCTGGTCTGATGCATTCCCCTTCGTGTCAGACAAGCCTTTGAACTCGCCATTGAAAGTACCCTTCCACCATTCCCGGACAGACTGGGTCAAAAGAAAATTAGCGTTTGCTTGAGAAATGTCTTTAGAGGAGTATTAAGACATTGTATCCAGGAAAAGTCCAGGGGCTGCTTGGATGAAGGGAGGATTGTTCCCAGGACCTACCTTCCCATCCACAAATTGACCCAGTCCCTGCACCATTTCCTGAGATCGCCGAAGTCGATTTTGTGCTTGCACAAGGTCAAGATGGATAGCGACAGCAGTTGCCACTTCCGTGAGTTTATTCAGTGCTCCCACATCCATACCAGATCTCGGTTTGTTGTCTCCTACGCAGACGCTACCAATTATAAAGCCGCCAGACTTGAGGGGAACCTCGGCATAGAAACGAGCAAATGGCCAGCCAGAAACATAGGGTTTATCTTTGAAACAATCGACCTCCGCGAGATCGTTGATGACGTAGCAGTGCTGGTTTGCTGTGATCTGCTGGGTTGAGACGTTGAGCCTACACATCATGGAGTCAGCCCAATTTTAGCTCAGAATGTCCCGGGGCAGATTGAATAATAAAAACTGAATGTCTCGGGTACAAATTTAATAATAGAAACGAAGTCTGGGAACAGATAATCTCCAAGACTCCGATTGTACTTACTTGTCGTCCTCCGCAGTGAAGACATGAATCGTATCTGGACACAAACCCCATGCCACAGGCAGTTTCTGAGCACCCAGACACAAATCATCGCCTGGAAGGCATTCCTCGGGATTCAGGAGCGAGATGCTGCGTGTTGCTTCGGCGAGAACGTACTGCTGCTCATGATCAATCAGAGATATGAACCCACGCTCGCAGTCAAGCCGAAAGGCGGCGAGCTGCGCGAAAGCAGTGAGGGTAGGATCGTGTCTGAGAGGTGATGCACTTGACGGTAGCCCCAGGGACTCTGGTATGGCGGTGGGTGGGCATGTGCCACTCGACGTTGCCGTGAGTGTGGGGCTACCGGAGGCCCATCGTTTGTGCTGAGCAGTCGATGGTGATTGAGAATCTGGGGTGTAGTATCTAGAACAATGGTGAGCTTCAAGCCGCTTCTGGCTGATATTGGAGAGTGGCGAGTAACCTGGCGATGTTCTGGATAATTGCTGCAGCATGGATTTGTCTTGCATTAAGATGTGAAGACCCGGGGGTCATATTGTGTCCTGCCATTCCGCAGTCTCTAATAAGACCGCGGGGGCCTTCGACCAGACCGCGCTGTGCGTGGCAGCCTGGCCTGAAGAATGACTGCAGGTGTCTCAGTAGGAGGTTCTTCGCATGCGAAGGGAGAGACGATTGAAGAATTCCAAGAAGAGCCGCATTGGAGGGAAGGAGGAGGTTTGGCGACTTGGGATTGGAGCTTGGATGTCCAAAGTTCGCCAAGAACAGCGGCAAGAACAAAAAAACTGAGAGGGGTGGTCTCCCAGATGGCAAGGCCGAGAAATCGGGCAGAGAAGGATCAATTCAGAAGGCACGTCGCTTCTTGTGGCACTTGGTGCAAGGCGCCTTCCTCCTTTGAAGTCTCCTCGAACCCCACAACAAATGATGAACCTCGAATGCCGTCTGCGATGTTTCTTCAAACATGAACAGTACTGGAGGAAAAGAGAACGAACTTCGTCCTCGAAACCACCCTCGATGCTGTCGCTCTCCCGCCCAAAGACCGACATTTCCCCTCCATTGCCAAATCCAACCGAAGATAAGCAGACAACAAAGCCAACCATCTGATCGCAATGCATTTGTGCGACCCAACAAAGTAAATTGGTGCTGTAGGTAAAGTCCCCGTTATCCCCGAGACTTCGAACGAAAATAAATCTGACTTGTACAGGTAGGTGTAAGGCTTGATTGCATGTCACTCAGCTCGCCCTTCCACTGTCAACGCTCTCGTGCTCCGCGAAACAACCGGTCGAAGAATGAAAACAGGACAACACACCATATCGCATTGAGGGTCTCCAGATCACACCTCTTGCCGATGGGGCAAGAGTCGGACCACCAAATAGCTCAGGACTGAAGGCTGACAGAGCCCCAAGGAATCGAGAAATTGGAGAGAACAATCAGCGTACCCCGAAAGGAACTTTCCTTTGCCGAATCACGCACAAGCACATCTTCAGCCCATACCAGGCGCAACAGCTGCAGTCCAAGCCGCTGACTTGTTCACTAAAATTTGAAGAGCCTCCGGTTCTGCGCGTGCATCGGGCCATCGCATGCATCTCGAAAATGCCAAGGAGCTTCAGAATCGAACCGTTACAAAGTGAGAAGAAGTTTGAGGACTGGCGAAGGACATTCAATAGGACTGCAAGTGGGACCAGCGATGCGCTCAGAAGCTTCTGTATATGTAGCGAAAAGGTCGAGCTTCACATAATTAGGCAAAATAGGGCCCACGGCATATGAGAGCAGAGCTCTAGACAACACAGGGACAACTTGGGGTTAGATGGTTTGGGTAATCCTCGGGAATAATGTGTAAATTCCGTACTCTTCTGCCATTGGCCCCGCCGAACCATACCCAATTCGGCATGCTCCTTGTTTGGCAACCAACAACAGCTGGTTGTTTGACTTGAATCCCCACCTGCACGAAATCCGTTTCTGTTCGGAAAGGTGAGCAGGGCAACTTTATCGGCAATGCTGGGTGAGCTAAGGTGAGAAACGGGGAGCTGTGGCGAGCAACAGCACACAGGGGCAGAGCCAGCATAAGCACGCACTAGGAGGCTATTTTAGTACCCACGGGGGCTCATCTTGGCTTCCTTAAAGCCCGGTTGTACTTTTCTTGTCTCTGTGAGCGGATCCCATTCTGGAATCCTACGATCTGGATCCCTCCTATTTGGTTATGAGGTCTCGTGCAGGGATATAATCCACGTTAATCTGGGCATTCAGTATGCATCTAAATGCAGTCTAATTTATGATGAAAAGCCCGTGTTTTAAGTGCCTTGTAGGCGTAGTCAACATCCGGGCACTTATCCTGACACCTCCGCAACCCATTTTTGGATCAAAAGTACAAACAGCAATGACGCTGAAGTATCTCTGTCATGAGAATGATCATAATGACTAAAGATATTTAAAACCTCCGCTTAATTATCAGATACAATGGCTAGATAAGATAAATTGTTTGCACCTTGAGACCTTTGAAGAGTCTGTTATTCCACGGAGAATCATTTGCAAATTCTCCACCTTTGCCGCAATAGAAGACTCCTACACGGCGGTATTCGTTCTCGTTATCAGTGGGAACGAGAATAAGACCGTATGCACACTTATTTGCCTGACCCGGGACTTTCCGAACTCCTTTTCCCCAACTTACAACGAGTAACATTACCATTCGAACATTCGGTGCCTGCCAGCTGTCCTCGCGGTCGGTGATCCAGTCCAACTCGCAGACGCCAAGTAGTGCAGATCCCTTTGAGATTTTCCACGTCGGCGAGCTATATGTTGAGGGCATCAATTGAAGTGTTGAAGGAAGCGCGGCTAGTTTTCCTGATAGACTTAAAACTGCGTTACCCACCGCACCAAATGGGTTGCCGCTACTGAGATCAACATTTACATCATTTATCTTGCATTCTGGCGTAAATTTCTCCGTGGATTCGGGAAACTGATGTTGACGCACACCAAACGCCATGTCAGAATTTCGACTTGCCCAGCTCCATGAAGGGGCAATGTATCGATGCGGTGTCTTCAAATCCGCAAGAAAGTTTTCCCACTCGGTTTGGGGAGCAACGTGCCATAACAACCCACGTAACAAGGCTCCACGCCATAGCCCAGCAATATATTCATCTTCGCTCACTTCAGCAAATCCTTCAGCCAATGCCGATATTGCGGGAAACATGTCCTCTGGGTAAGTAAATTTTCGACCTGAGAATAAGGACACAGCCTCCTCCCATCTTTCGTAAGGCACTAATAGATGATGCTGCCAGGATTCTGTCTTAAAAGTTGCCCTATACTGACGATGTCGGCGATCATCAAATTCTAAACGCTCCCATCTGTCACACTCATAAAACATCATGGTTTGTCCAAAGTAAACGATTCGAGTACTCAGAGTATCTTCTTGGAAGGTCCACCCACGTTTCGACCAAGTAGAACTTGAGAGTTCCATATACTTCAAGCCAAGGAAGTGCCCGTTATCAAGATTAAATTGTGGAACATGTCGAAGGTAAAACTTTCCGTCTAGGTCTGGTCGAACTGTAGACTGAAATTGGATTTCAACAGTTTCTTGAGAACGCTGAAGAAAGCCTTCGTTGCAAGTATGTGCCGCAAGCGGAACGACTGTAACAAAAGCGTTTTCGTATACTTTTCCCATTTGAGATCCCTCTTGCTCCCAGTCCAGTCTGTCATCTTGGACAATGCAAAGAGCATCGATCCATAAATAACGAATAGAGAGCTTCTTGCATAGTGCGATTGTATCTTGAAAGACCTTAGGCATTTCACTGAGTGCAATACCAGTAGTTCTGCTTTTCATAGAACTTTTCTCGGTCTTGAGCATTGAACGAGTGTCTGATGCGGAGCCCCAGCAATAGCTCAGAGCGGCGTATTTGATGCCTCTGCCGTCTAAGTCATTATGTGGACTCTGAGCTGCAGACACAACTAGACGCGGTGTCTGCGGGTCCATCAAATCAATCAACCTTGTTGGTACAAAAGATATACCATATTTGGTACGAAAACACACTTCTTCACAGTTCTTTATTTCTTCCTGTATCATTGAGATATTCTCAGGACAAAGAGCATCCAGCGGTGGAGGTCTACGAAGCCCGAGCCAAGCAGCACAATTGCCTAAAAGAACTTAGCAGGAACACAAGTTCAAATATAACACAGCCTCATCATACTCACCAGTGGGTGCTTCAGTCATGAAAAAGACCTTGCAGGTATGGGAAGATCCATCGTGCAAGAGAGTCTCTAAGTTTGCGACTAAAGCCATCAAAGATTCCGTGTACGTGACCTCCGTAGTCCCTCTTGAGAGTACTGATCGTCGATGCCAGAGATATAGTAGGGTGATCTGAACTTCGCAATCATTCAATTCGGTTCGCTTATGCAGTTCTTTTTGTATCGCTGTTCTGAGGAATTTACAAAAATAACATCCAGCTTCGGCAGAGGCGGCCAGTCGAGGCAAGTCCGGGAGATTATCTTGGTGGTCATACTCTAAGACTTTCCACTCGACCAAGCCATCCATCCCCCCATGGCCATAATCCTCTAAACCTAGAACTTTATTACCGTCAAAATCTTCTTTCTCGTAGCCCCCAGTATCGTTATCGCTGAAACTCAGAACTTTGCACTTCCCGCACAATGTGGCTATCTTGTCCAACGAATGAGAAATGAGTGGTTTCCGTCTCTTAGGTTGCTTCATTCGTCTTCGCAGAGGCATGGTGATGATGTGATTTACTGGGGTATATAACCCGCAATAGCAAGCTAACTTTAGTAAAGCAAGAATAGGAAAGTAGCCGTTTGTAAAACTAATAAAAGTCGCTGTAGCCTGGTGCCTGATCGGTTCAGCTGACTTGATGACGTCAGGGATCAGAGTCGGATTGCTGACTAAGGTACGGGAGCCTTGCACTAGTTGTAAATGCAGAATTTTACTGGGGATTTGAACACACCTCTCTGTATATTGAGTGTCATCAACCGGAGCATTGGTGCAAAAGTCCTGACCCTTGCCGATTTTCCGCTGAGAGGTCCCTGCATGCCATTGAGGTTGCGAAGTAACAACTGGCACTGAAGCTACAGGCTCTTGATCGCTAATCGTAATACGCTGAATTACCCGCTTTTTCTAACTAAAATAGCTTCTGTAGAGCTCATAATCTTCACAGATGGCTGCCAAAATTTCAAAGCAGAAGTGTTTCCTCACCCTCGTGTATTAAGTTACATGGAGTGCTAAGGTTGCATTCAAAATAGTTGACCGAGTAACAGTCAAATTGCGTGACTTTATGGTAAGGCCTGAGATAGAAATCTGTTTTTGTCTCTGGCATAAATTCAGGTTTCACATCAACCTTCAGCTTTATACCAAAGTGGGAAGCTCAGAATATTACTAAGTAATTAGTCAACTTTAGGAAGTGTGCGTATTCGTGACGCGGAATGCGGCTGACCGAACATTACCAAAGAGATAAAGCATTGTAACTGCTGAATAGAGCATGTATTTAAATCTAAATATTCAGTTCAGGTTAAAATAGGGGGAGTGGGATGTTGAGCTATTCTGGTCAACAGGGACGCGTTCTGGCTCCCTCTGATCCTGCTCTCCAGAGGTTGACATCCCCTAACAGTGCTACTAGGATAAGACCTACGCAAAGGCATCCAGAGGGTACAAGTTTCAAGCTGCTAGGGGGCGGTGAGTAGAGATGAGGTGGTGGAGACTACGTGTGAAGGCTGTGTGAGGCGAGGGTGAGCATACCGGCGAGGGCTCATGTCACGTGCTATGCACAGGCCACACACAGATATATATATAGCTTCTTCCCCGCCTTTAGGGCACCATCATTCCTTTACATACACACCAATATACACCATATTATCCCCACAGCCCCTTCAGGCCTTGACAGCTCACGTGCGCGGAGGCTGGCGCGCATACAGAGGAGGTGAGGATAGGCGCGAAAAGGAGTTGAAGACTCCAAAACCCTTCCGGAAAGAGCAACTACCTAGTCGTACTGAATGTTCGGGACGAAGGGCTTCCGATAAAACCTGTTGATTTCACGCTTCCGGCCCCTTCTTTACTCCTTTGATATCTAAATTTGCACAGGAATGGAATTCTCCCAAACTTTGGGAAATTCCAAAAGCAACGGCAATGGCTACGCTGGCCGGAAAACCAACGACACAAAATGGGCTGGAATTGGCGGATGTGTATTTAATCCTACTGCTCTCATTTAATTCCAAAAATGTTGACAAGTACAAGGCTCACGAATCGGGTGGAGCTAACACGAGGTGATGTTTCCTTCAAGATCATGAAGATTGCCCCCGAGGGTGGTGCCAATGTCCGGAAAGGGGCAGACTTTAATGGACCCCTGACGCAAATTCTCTCCATCCGCTCAAGCGATACTTCACAAAGTACGCTGAAGATCCTGATGATGTCGCCCTCTACATCAAGAGCGGCGTTTCAATCACCAAAGGTTCGAACTTTCACATAGACGGTCAAGCGGAAGGGTTGAGAAATTCCGTTGATAATGCGAACAAGATCCTCGACGGGGAAAACTGCATTGACGTCTTCGGGCCTGCTGAAGTGAACCCCAAAGTTCCTATCGAGACCGTAGCGAAGTGCTTGCGAAACTCCTCAAGGGGGACAAAATTGGCTCTATTCAATTCTCCAAAGTTCGAGCTGACACATTTCGGCGGGCGTCCGAAGTCTGCAAGGTAGATATGGTGGAGGCCGAAGTCTCGTTGTGGGCAACGGATTTCTTTTCGAACACACCTGCCCTCCAATCAAAATTCTAGTTCAGTCAAACCCCTCATTTACAATTATATCGAAGGGTATTGCATAGACACTCTTGGAATCTGAGCCATGAAGAAAGCCTTGAGATGCGCTACCTGTTCCGAAAGGAAGCGCATAGCAGCTTTCTCATTGGTAGTCATGCGGCCATCTTCTGTAGAATCTGTCAACCGCTATGCACCCCATGCTTCGTTGGGCCCTGTCACATGCAGGGGGGGTTGGGCAGCAAGTGCACTGCAATCGCACACGAAGGGATTGAGAATGCCAGCCTCACGAAATGGACGCTGCTTTGAGATCGCTGCCTTTGCAACCCCCTCGTGATGGCTAAAATTGCAGTGCAGTAGTGAACCATCACAGCCATTGTAGAAGGCATCACCCACCAACCACCCACACCCCCTTCCGCTCAACTTGGATTTTGGAGACCGTAATGCCACAAATTCGAAAAATTAATGCGATAATCGCAATGTTTCGAGTATTTTCTATAATCTTGATTCTTTTCCCCGAATTTTCTAAAAACTTTGAAAAATCGAGAAAATTTCGGTAGGGTAGGCGGCGGGACGGGGGTTTGGGCGGTTGGCGGGTGATTCCTTCTCAGCGAACGCCTCCGTCGAGGCACTACAATTTAAGCGCTCACGAGCAGGAAGCAAATGCGTATCAATTCCCGGGAAGTATACTGTACCTTACATCCAAAAGGGATGTGCCGGCAGATACCTTTTATGCGGAATGAAGTGGTGTACTAATTTGAGCCCAGAGAAAGAATGAGATTCCAAGCCTTGCAAAGTTAGTGCTACTGTGAGGATCAATATTACTGCCTCTGCAACCCCCTTCGTATGGGCTAAAATTGCAGTGTCGCCAGTCATAATCCAACTCGAAGCGCCCGCCCCATCGGGGCACTACAGTGTTAGCGCTCACGAGAAGGAAGCAAGCGCATGCCAATTCCGGGAAGTGTACTACACCTTGTATCCAAAAGGGATGTGCCGGCAGATAGCTTCTATGCGAAATGAAGTGGTGTACAATTTGAGCCCAGAGAAAGAATGAGATTCCAAGCCTCACAAAATTAGTGCTGCTTTGAGGACCAGTATCGCTGCCTTTGTTATATCTGATTCTATTTGTTTGACTCGTTTTCAAAGTGAAGAAAGCGCTTGTTTTGAATTTTGAAGTCCTCTGGCCCGAATTACGAGTGAAGTGCTTGCTGAGAGCTGGACAGCATTAGAATTTTATCCCACCGTTGAAATGAAGAGCTTAAATTTATCCTCTACTTCTTAGATACAAACAACCTTTTTCCAAGACGTTTCGCTATCTACCGCCTCGTATGAAGTTTTTCATGCCTCTTCTTATCGTTATCCCTTGTGAAAGCCCTCCCACACTCCCCACACTTAAACGGCCTCTCGCCCGCATGACTCCTCAAATGACTCTTCAGATGAAAGCCTCTCGTGAACCTCTTATCACACAAATCGCACTTCCAACGCGCCTTAGCAACCACCTTCGTCTGCGCAGTGAACGCTTCCGCCTGGTCCGTAGTCTCGGGATGAAACATCTTCTTATGCTTCTCGAGGTCTTTGTTGGAGGAGAATCCGAACTCGGCAATGGAGCAGTCCGGGAAGAGGCAGTCAAAGGGTCGGTCGTGGCGGTTGATGTGCTGATCGCGGGACTTGGCGGCCTTGAAGCCTTCATGAAAGTAGAAGCAGTTCGGGCGAGGACACTTGAAGTGCTTCTCACCGTAGTAAGCTGTGATTTTTTCGGAGTCGAAGTCGCGGGCAGCGGCGAGCGTTTCGATCACATCCCGGTTTCGCATGATGACTTCGCTGAGAGCTTTGATACCGATCTCTTTGCGTGCTTCCGTGCCTTTTCTATCGTGTTGATAGACATGGTTCCAGACATGGAGCAGCTTCGCATGAAATGGGTAGGCTTGGAATGGAGAGCAGTCTTCCAAGGCGTCGTCGAGAATTGAGGGAAGTACGACTTCTTGCTGGTACCGGTTATAAAACTCTTCCAAGCCTGCCTCAAGCTCTTGTAACGCGGCTTGAGACTCTGGATCCGTGGTGAAATCGTGAATCGATGTATTGATGATGGCATGAACGTGCTGATGCCATTTTGCCGCTGCATAGTCTTGGAAGGAAAGAAGGCCTTCTTCGGCGTGAAATTGTAGGTCTTCTAGATCGACATCTTCTCCGAAGCACCTAAATGTCAAATACCGCAGACAAAGTGCTGCCAGCTTACACTCGACAGCGGAGGGACGAATGTGTTTACTTGCTTTGATGTGCCTGTTGAGGGTATCAGTATGGAAACAATTGTGGATAGGAGAGGTAAGTATACATCTTTGCAGTAGTATGCACGAGCTCCACGCGGTCTCCGCCTAGTACTTGGATCAGTGAACCACAGTAATACTCTACGCTCTGCCGCAGCCCTCCCTCGTCAAGATTGATCGTTTCATCCTCCGCATCGATAGAGATCGCAGCCTGTATCTCTCGCCACTTGAGAGGCCTTTTGGCACAAACCATCCAGCCAAGAAGCTTTTTGACTATTTCCCACTGTCTCTTCCCCATGTTTCGCTCCAGACGTTTCAGTATACTTTCATACCTACGGTGGAAGTTAGCCAACATTCTTTTTCTGTGAAGGCACCATAGAGTTCCATAAGCTGGCACGCGTAATTCAGAATTGAGAATAAAGAGAGCTTTGTAGAGGAAGCCCCGGAATCCTTGGACTTCTGTCCCACATAATTCGAATCACACTTACGCTTCTCCTATTTCTTCTGGGAATGGATACACCTCGATTTCATTCAGAAGATCTCTTCGAGTCCCCTGCTCGTACAGGTTCTCCATCACTAATTTCACGAAGAGGAACATTCCTGCGAAGTTTAAGTAATTGTGAGGCGGTTTCAACTACTTCCGATTTCTTACCTCGCGACCTGATCATAGTGGAGTCTACAATAAATTTGACTTGTTCCGCAGTAAGACCATATAATTCTCTGATCTTCTTTGACCAATCTTCGATGTACGACTTGATATCTTTCTTGTTATCATCCTCGGTGAGTTTCAAAGTTTCGGCTTTCAAGAGGGCCTTCTCAATGTCCGGAAAGGCTTGGCTGATGAAAAGCACACGCAGCTTCCCCGGTTCCCGCTCATCGAACCGATCCACCATTGTGTTGAAGAAAGTCAGGACCAGCTTCCGTTGTCCTTGATTGCACTCATCTAAGCCGTCTATTATGATGAACTGCTTTGACATCATCTCAAAGTAGTACTTCAACAATTGCTCGGCGAGAGTCGTAGAAGTCAAGTTGAGCTCCCCACTCGAGAGATGCTTCTCATAGCAGTAAGGAATGAGTTCTCGACACTTAGATAAAAGCTGGCTCAGCAGTCCCCGGTATATCGAGATACAATCGTTCTTTTCGGGGTCGGCTTCGTTGCAGTAGAAATAACTTGTAGTGTACGAAGGGTCTTGCAAACAGCTGTCTATAAGAACAGAAGCAAGGATAGTTTTCCCTTTGCATAATTAGCAAGTGCCAATTACTGAGAAGATGTGAGAAGTGGTAGCATACCTGCTCCGGGAATTCCATTTACCCACAACACCGATGAAACCGGCGTGTCCATTTCCCTCCAATTCTGAACCTTTTCATTTTTCAGGATCCATTGCCCACTCCCAGCTGAGGCATTCCGAGTTTCGCGGAATTTGTCATGATCTGATGCAGTGCTTGCTGCTGCTGAAAACCAATGTAAGACCGCCAACTGTTTTCGATCTCTTTCGTCCTTTTCTTTCTTCTTGAGCCTTTCTCTTTTTTCCTCTCTGTCTTGCTCGTATTTCTGGATGTGTGCAAGCATTGCTTGGCTATCGCTCTGTGATTGCTCATAATGCAGAACGTTGGCTTGCTCGCTGATCAGCTGTTTATGCTGTCGGAGGTTCTCAAGTATTCCTTTAAACCGTGCGCCGAACTCTTTCCAGATGGAACGAAACAGATGTCTCCAGATATCATCTGCATAAAGTCAGGTGTTGAACTAAATGATTATTAGAGCAGACACGTACTCTTTCCTTTGAACAATTTCACCGCTTTCTTGTGAAACTCGAGTATATCGGTGTAAATGAGTGCAAGGACGCGTCTCATGTCAAGTTTCTGGCCGAACACAGATTTATATTGCATCAAGAGCGGCATGTGCTCCCCAATCTGGCGGTACGCATCAAGTATCGTCTCAAAACTGTCAGACCATGTGCTTGCAGTCTGCGGGATGCCTTGTCAGCCTCGTTCTGCAAAATTCGAATTATTTTGAGCAAAAAGATAGGCTTCCATCAGCGTCTTGTGATATTAGAAGGAAGTTCAGAGGGAAAATGTAACTACTCTCATTACCTGTAGGATGAACTTCATTGGGCCCCAGACGAAGGCAACATAGACATTGGCGTTCGCAAAGACACCTAGAACTTCCCCAAATTGATTCATTGCTTCAAGAAACGATTGCAGGCGAGACATATTCATCATCGTTCTCAGGTTCTCGTGATCTTTCTGAATCTGAAGCGCGGTTTCTCGCACATCATTGAGTGTCACGAACTGGAAGTCCTCTCGCTCTTTCGCATTGAGTTTTGATTTGAAGGCCTCGAGAATGCTCTCGAATTGATCCCCTAGAGCGCTCATCTTCGGCCATTAAATACTTCAGCTGATCTGTGGAAGGCGCTCGCAACACCCAAGAAGATATGAGTGCTGACACGACTACACAATTGAGCACGGGATAAACCCAGCAATCTGTACAGAGAATAATTGACACCAAAAGAGGTAGAAGAGAAAAGGCACGTGGGAGTCTTCGGCGCCTTCCTGGATTTTGCAGACTGATTGCCGACAAGGCTGGTGAGAAAGCCTTGCCGTTTCGCCACCCGGGCTGTGCAAAGTCTTGCACTGCAGTCGGGGTGGGGGAAGGAGGTCAGCAAGCTGAAACACTGCGTTCTTAGCGCGCCCGACGAAGTTCCGCACCACGACCACTTGGCTGCGGGGTCACTGCAATTTTAGCGCCAGCAGGGCAGTTCTAGGTCTCTCAAAGCCCACCCCTAAGAAGAGGCTCTTCAGAATTGAGCTCTTGCTACCAATGCAGGGAGAGTAATCCACTGAAGGTCCAAAATCTTCGTGAAAAACTCCTACCCACTCAGATCCTCGTATGTTTGCAGGTTCATGCGTACATCTATCCACTTTCGGGCCAGACAAACCCTCCGAAGACAACCTTACACCGGAAAGACACTCAAAGACAGTTGCAGTTTGAATCGAGAAGGAGGCGGCGAGAAAGTACTTGACGTGCGGGAAACATTGAGGAAGGGAGTGAGCAGCCCCTTCTCCCGGGTCGCACGAGCCTCTTTGACACAATTGGTCGACAAGTTCATTGTTGCACTGCCCCACATGCACCTCGTCTTGCGCTGGCACCTTCCCCTGAGTCGGGCGAGCCTCTTCTGCATAATTGGTCAACTGCAGCCTTTTGTTGCATTTCAGCACATCTTGAATTTGCAGCGCAATTTTAGCTTGTGATTCCCACCTGCGGACGTGATAGGCTGACTTGCCAGCTCAATGCGTTGTCCGCTGTTCTGAACTTTGCCCAGACAAGTTGGAACCCGCTCCCACCGTGCAAGATGATGTGGAAGGAAATCTGGAACCTCAAATAGAGTTTCGCACAGTATTCTCGATTCTGCTACTCTGCATTACTGTAATGACTGGCAACACTCTCACCGCAAATCCTTCTACATTTCAATTTCTGTTCGCCTTCTTAGAACCGTGATCAAATAGAATGGAAGTGAGAAAGTTTACATTGCGACATCAGCCAAGAAGAGTGCCTTGGGAATATGCCCCTGTTTCGCGGTTTCCTTTCTTTTTTCCCACGGGTCTCCTCCCGCGCACTGCAATTTTAGCGTCGTAGAGGCGGTTCTCTTTCCCTCAATTCCAGATTGATTAGGCGCACATTGAGAAGCAATTAAGGCAAAATGCTCTCAAATGCAACCAGAAAGAAGACAAATTCGGTCTTGAAACCTATCAGGATCTGCAAGAATCGCCCAGTTTACTTCTCATCTCGTTCGCCTCATGTTTTGTCCCAGGCTGGCTGTCAGCCTGAGCTTTGTGAGGTCTGATGTCTGCCTCGAGACGAAAAGGTGTGTCTCAGTCGAATACATGAGTATGTAGTTGAGCTGGCCTGCTTGGCCTCCCCACCTAGCATGTTGCAAGGGTAGAGACATGGGCCAAGCACTGCAATTTTAGCGTTATTGAGGTGGAGATACGAAGTAAGTTGCGCCTCGTCCACGACGGGAGGGTCACACTGCTGCACTGGCACCTCTACAAGAGTGGAGACGGCAATCGCCCCTTATGCGGGGACATTCACTGCAATTTTAGCTTGCACAACGGTGTTCGAACCCATCCGGGCCGACAGCCTCCTGTGATTAAGGCTGCCACGCAGAGGCGCGAGACTCCACGAAAGGGCCTGAAATACCAAGAGCTGGGTGGAGTATAGCACGGATCGGGCCGTGGATGGTCGATAGTCGGAGGGCTGGGATTTGTGGTGGGGCAATCGCGCTGTAATTAGCGTACATGAGGACCCCAAAGATCTGAACTGGAGGTACCAAGAGTTCCGACGCCGCCAAAGGAAAAAGACCATTCACAATTGACGCTTGGAAGGTCCTCCAGGCTTCGCCAGCAGCACGACTTCCCAGTTGCGTCGAGGGCTGCAAAGCCGTTTTTGCGCGGTTGAGGCGCATCGAACACTGTCTGGTTGACGGTGCGAATTTTGCTACAGAATATGAGGAAATCTGTGCGAACGTCAAATCATCAGAGAGAGCCACACCGCCGGCTGTACAATCAGTGCGCCAGCATTTTCACAATAAAAAAGCCCAAGGGAAGTTCATCACCACACGCCTTGGCATGGGCATCGATAAATCGATCCTCTTCGTGGACGCTAAAATTGCAGTGCTGGATGTGTGCAGGGTGGGGAGGGGCATATTAGGCGTCGTTGTTAGGTGATTGGGTGAAGTCTGAAGTAAAAAACACCGATTCTAGCCAATGTGAGCAAAGTGTACTGCAATTTTAGTGTAGACAAAGGCTTCAACCACGAAGTGGGTTCGCGAACCTCGGCTTCCAAGAGCGATGATCCTTGGTCCACATCGATCTGAGACCTGCGGCTTCATGAGGCTTGAGTGATGATTTGCACTGCAATTTTAGCACAGTTGAAGGCATACCCTAGCCGCAACCTGACTTTCTTTTTCTGGAATTAGGCAGCACTGCGGTTCTCGACTGGAGGAAAGCTGGTCGCGTGTGTGTGGCTGCAGCTCAGCCTCGCTCAACGTGTTCACCGAGTAGCACCGATTAGCAATGCACTGCAATTTTAGCGCAGAGGAAGCCCTAGCGAAACTTCGCTTTTTCCTGCGCACGGCACGGAGGATGCCCCTACTTAGCTATGGTTGGGTAGAAGATCGCTTCTGAGGCTGCGCTGTGGGAGTGTCAACGGCAGCTTTCGTGTGCAAGTCACCTGCGCGGCTCGTAAATTGAGGGCTGTAGATTGATAGATTGGCAACAACCATACAAGGAAAACGGCGTTTTCAAGTGGACTACGTAATATCTCCCCTTTTCTAACCTCCGGGTTAACATCTACGACCCAGAAGGTGTGGTGCTGATGTAATAGAGCAGGCGACTGGGCTTTTGAAACTGCCTTCTCCAGAATTTGCTCCTCGGCCGTGCCTATTCTCCTTCCTTTCGGCATGTCCTCTCTTAAGAGGTTGTTGAATGAAGATGCCAGTGAAGGGTCTGACGAGCAGCAATTTCTTCGGAATGAAGCATACAGAGTATCCCCCACCCGAAGGTTAGTTCTAAACACTCGATTTTGAAAGTGTTGATACTCAAGAGAAAAAGCAACGAACTTGCGCTGGCTGAGAAACCCTGGGATAGGGTGTGGGGGGATATACTCAGTTCAGACTTCCCGAATGCGAGCGATGTCTTGCAAATGGACATCGACGGGGCCAGTGGCACATCGATCCACATGGTAGAAGAAGGCATAGAGTGGTGGGCTGCGCATTCCATGCCTTCGATCGACCCGTTGCTAGATTCGCAAGTTACTCCACAGGAAGGGGTATCAACAGATGACCCTGAGAATGAATCTACCATAATCTGCTATGGAATGGTTGGTGCATCTTCATACTGCCATCAGCTATGAGCACCACATTTCTTTGCGTATGGTTGCTGATGTAGAAAACAGTTACACCGATCTGCGGCCAGAGTTGGGGGAAACATGTTAGACATGGAGGCAAAACTGAAGGGAAGCTTTGACTATCGAAACAACGACTCGTGCAAATTTGGTATTAGAAAGAAAGAGGAGCAAACAGTTCTCCACTTCCCAGACGGTACAGAGTTCAGCGTGCTGAACAACCACGCTAGCAAAGCCCTAGAGACACTCCTTCAGCGGCCCACTCTTGAATTCGAAGCGATTGGCTCTATTCAAGCGATACTGGAAACGATTGAAAGAGTGACCAAAGCGAATGATGCTGTGGTCCGTGTTAGCATTCACATATATGGGCCAAGAGAATCAAAGGAGGATATTGGGAATCACTTGACGAACCAGAAACTATATCTACAACGTCCAGACAAACTTCGAGTCGGAGCAACATATGAGAATCCTCACTTCCTTTCTTTTGCGGACATGCAGATATCGAGCTTTGAAAATCAATTGGATGTGGGAAACAACCGAGCAACAAAGTTAGACGATCCGGATAAGTTCAGAGAGACGATCTCCAATGTCTATGCTTCACTTACGAGGGGTGAGAACCTCAACAGAGAGGCAGGAGATCGTCGGCTTAAGACAAAATTATTGAAGTAAGTTTGCTCCTTTCTTCCCTGGGTTTGGAATCATTACCCTGTCTATTGGTACACAGGCATTCACTTAACCAGGCTCCCTGCTTCTGCGGCAAGAAATTTAGTGCTAACAAATCTGTCAGACATCAAGAGGAAGCACTATACTTTATGTTGCAGCGCGAAAATGGACCAATTCCTCCAAATTTTCGGTTGTGGAAGGAAATGGAGGGAGAGCAAGAAGGCTGGTAGGTCCCTCATCACCTAGCACGACCAACCAACATGGTCCATTGTTAATCTTTATAGGTATCTCCATGCAGTTACAAAAGCCAAAAATAGAAATTTGGCCCCCGAGACAGGTGGAGGAATTCTTGCCGATGAGATGGGAATGGGGAAGTCGCTTTCCACACTGGCACTTATCACTAAGACACTCGACAAAGCCTACGACTGGGTAATAGAAAAGAAGGCAAATCCGGACCCACACACTCGACAGAAGCCTTGCCGAGCTACTCTAGTTGTTGTCCCTTCAGCGAGCAAGTCCCCTCGCCACACCCGCCCACCTTCAAACAAGCGCTAACCTCGCATTTTAGTATTAATCAATGAATGGTTTCATGAACTTAGCCTGTGAGCCTCTGCTACAGATATTATTAAAATGCACTAATCTGACTTTCTTGTCCTAGACATCTCGATGGAAGCCTCACTACTCTGAGGTACCATGGACCGAAACGCAAGACACTTCAGCTCGAAGATGCTGATATTGTGCTAACAACATATCACACCATCGTATCTGATTTTGGAGATAAATCGAGTCCTTTGCATGCAATGGAATGGTACCGTGTGGTTTTGGACGAAGGTAATTCAGGAACATCGTACCGAAGCACAAGTATCGCTAACTCACCTCCAGCTCATATTATCCGACGACAAGTCACAACCTTCTTCAAAGCTGTAACGGATCTCAAAGCTAGATCTCGATGGTGTCTTACGGGTACACCAATTCAAAATAGGCTTGACGATATCGGCTCTCTTTTTGCGTTCATTCGTGCATCCCCATTTCATAACATCGCTATGTTCCGGAGATTTGTCTCAACACCGTTTGATGAGAGTCTAGAGCGTCGAGAAGTAGCGACGAAGAACCTGACACTCCTGCTCGAATCTCTATGCCTAAGACGTGGGAGAGAACTTTTGCATCTGCCGGACCCAAAGAGCAGAATCAGGACCATCGAATTCTCTGCCGAAGAGAGAGAACAGTACGAGCAGACGAAGAAGATCATGAATCGGGCTCTCCGGCAAAAAGTCGGAGAGTCGTACAGCAAGAGCATATTTGGCATGTTCCAGGTGCAGCTCCAGCTTCGAATACTATGCAACCATGGGACATATCAGCACCCGTTCTCATGGGCTAAAAGAAGCTTGCAGGACGAAAGGGAAGATGCGTTGAACTCAGTTGAATACGGTGAGATTAATTGCTCTGCTTGCAGGCAGTCCTTACCTGTGCTGGGCTCCAATAACCTCTACCGAACGTATCGAGGGAGTTGTGCACATGTTGTTTGCAGAGAATGCTTGGATGAAAACCAACAAGTTGGTGGCGTGACACTCGATCTGGATAAGAACTGTCCGCTCTGTACAATCAGCGGGGTACGCACTTCAGTTGTCCGACCCCATGCTGAGATACAAGAGCAAAATGATTCTTACCTACGACAAGAAGGCTACTCCTCAAAGATGATGGCTTTGATCTCAGATGTTAAGGAAGACTTGGACCAGACCAAAAGGCACGTGGGATTCTGATGGGATTTGGCGATATACTGCTGACGTTTTCCTCTAAACAGCATAATATTTTCGTGTTGGACTAATACTCTAAATCTGATCGAGAGATATCTCAAAGAGGAAAACATCTCATTTTATCGAATCGATGGCGAAAGTCCGCTCAACCGTCGACAGCAGATCCTCGATGAATTTTCGAACTCTTCCGCGATTCCGGTCCTCATCATGACGACTGGCACAGGAGCATTTGGGTAAACAAACGTCATTTGGCATGCTATTTGAAGGATATGACTAACATCAAACACAGTCTAAACCTCACAACGGCAAACCGGGTCTTCATCATCGAGCCCCAATGGAACCCAAGTGTTGAGAATCAGGCAGTCGCCAGAGCTATACGCATGAACCAGACAAAATCTGTTCTTGTGACACGGTA
Organism: Hyaloscypha finlandica; assembly: GCA_021399475.1. NCBI lineage: Eukaryota > Fungi > Ascomycota > Leotiomycetes > Helotiales > Hyaloscyphaceae > Hyaloscypha > Hyaloscypha finlandica. The sequence continues at coordinate 168,782 of JAJTUR010000076.1, read as the reverse complement.
CATAATTAAAGCAACTGTTGAACAGGTACACTACCTTACGTCCACATGTATTGCGATTTCTGACCGCATGTAGGAAATGCTCGCGCAGCAGAGGAGAAAGTTGATGATTGCGGAGATTGGCAATAAGAGTGAATCACAAGGAACGAATGGAGAAGCGGAATCCTAAAGATCACGTCTCGGTGAGTTGGTATTAGGTCAATAAGTGTTATCACCATGGCCGATGTTATCATCATTGGTTAACAGCACAGTCATGCAAAGTTAACAGAATAGTTAGAAAGTATTCCATAACTAAGATCATTCAACGGCGATTAACTCCCGATCTCTCTTTAGCACCCTATTCGCCCCTTGTGATCAGTCGCCACGGATGACTGTGCGGATCTGATTGTTGCCTCCGGCGGTCCGGGTGGTTTGCAATCTGCAGGCTGTCTCCCAAGCCGCTGGAATCTCGTAGCTCTACGGAAACATAATATAGCATATACTCTCGCACACACCTATAACTCCTGCTGGCCGACGTTGGAGGTATTCCTTCCTTTTTTATTCAGATACTCAACCTGCTCCACCATATCCGCTTTCTCAGTCGCCAAGGCGCGCACTTTCATCTCTTTGACAGCATCCTCGCCATTGAAAGTACAGTAAATTTCTTCCAGGGTTGCACTTTTCGTCTCAATAAAGAAGAAATGCACAGTGGCGAGCTGTAATATGGTTTAGTATTGGCAGAAAAGATTTGACTAGGCAACTCACCTTAAGGAGAAGACATTGCTTCAAACAAGAAGTAGTACCTCCAACTCGCATGCTGAATACCAATTGGATTAAAATATTGGTTAAAGAACAACATCACATTTGTTGCCAAAGACTGGGCCATGAGGTCATTCGTGCGCAACCTGTACGGTAGAATCTCGCAAGGATAGGCGACATTGAGTGACACCCTGCAACAGCTTGTCAGATCCAATTACAACTTCATCGGAAGATGTCACTTGCCAGCAGAGAATGTAAAAGAAGTGATGGAAGAATATGATAACAATAACTCCTTTCCCAGGACCGGAAGCTCCTGTGCGGTTCTGAACAACTGTCAAAGCAATCCATGTTGCGAAGGTACAACACATGCCAGAAGCAGAGGTAAGGAAAAGCGGCTGGCGGCCAACGCGATCAACGAGAAGAGCAAAACAAATGGCTTCGATCCAGTTTGTTGTACCGATGATTCCATTAAACCTGTTTTGAAATTGGGGGTCTGTGATACCAACGTCGGTAAGAATTTTACTGCCCATCTAGTTGGTCTCTACGGAATTGGAATCACTACAAGAGACTTAATTACCTGAGATAGTATCCGGTACTCGTCGGCTAATCCTCACCCAGTTTGGGCCGCCTCGCTACGCTCGTCGGTAGCAGCAACCCCGACATAGCTTTTTCTTGTATTTAATTAAATTAAAAAGTAACCACACATTAGATATTTATAAGATTTTTATATAATGGAAGCTATAATTAAGATCTATAATTGCGCTATATATTATTTCTCAATTTGCGTGCATCGTATAGCTTAATAATTAATTTTATAATATGTGATTCGCCCGTAATTTAGAGAAAATTGCCGTACGCGAGCCCGACAACACGACTTTTACTCAGGGATTTAATTACACTATAACCACGCATTATATAGCTTAGATATTAAAGTCTACTTGATAAGTTAATTAAGGTCTATATGTATATAAAATATTTATTACGATATCTAATATGGCTACTTAGTTATTTAAAAATGTCGGAGTTGGTGGCTCCTGCCTCGTGTTCGATTCTGTCAGGTCGACATTTTGGATTTTCGAAAAATTCATTTTTGAGTAGAATTTCCAGTTCTCACAAGTGTTGGGACTTAGAAACTATTTATATACACAAATTTCGCTTTGAGATAATGCTCTTTTGCTTTGCTTCTGGTGCGCCATTATGCGGGGGTTTTAGTTGATCCCTACTATCACCTAAGCTAATCACTATTATCAAACTCTGCATATGCTCGTTTATTTAGCTGATCACTACTATCGCTTAAATACCCTCCCTTATTCAAGCTGTCCGTACTATAGTTTATTATATCCTCTCCTTGTGCTCTGTATATGCACGGGCTATACGGGCTGAGAAAGTTTAGGCTAGTCCTGGGGGATTTGGGGGGCGGTGAGAGCCCCCCTTATTAGGATAAATTAAAGGATAAAGACCCTACGGGTTAGGTTTAGTATATACTAAGTATATGGGTTCCATATGCCGAGGATATACCAGAACAATAGTAATAGTAAAGCATTCTATCTTACTTATATGCTTCTAAGTAGTAAAGGTTAAGTATATGCTTAGCATATAGGTTCTAAATACTAAGCACATACTAGAATAGTAGTAATAATGAAGCAAGGTATATTCTACCTTACTTGTGTGCTTCTTAGTAGTAAAGGTTAAGCATATGCTTGGAGTATACCTAGCAGGCGCCTGGCGGGCCGTTGGGAGGAGGTCGGTGTTAGTGGGAGGGCGTGAAGGAGGACGGTTGTCTTTATATTATTAAGTCTAGTATATACAGTGTGGTTTTTGGTGAGCAATGTTGATCCCTACTATGGAAAATACAAGGGTATTCTCGCTAATTAATAGTAGTGATCAGCTTAAGCGATAGTAGGGCTCAGCTACTGGCTCCCGCTTCTACTCAGGCGCTAATCACCTTCGACTCACCCTCGGCTCAGCCAGCTCACCCTAGCTGCGTGAGCAACCTGAGCAGTCCCTGAACAGCCCTGTGTAGCCCTGAGTAGCTCTGAGTAGGACCCACATTGTATTTATTTTTGTTAAGTTTTGACGGTCATCCCGGGGAGCTGAAAATGCCCCCTAGGGATCCCGAACTGGATCCCTAAAAATAGATCTACGCTACGTTAATAGGTTATTGCTCGTAGCAATAGGGCATAGGGTCTCAAGAAGAGAAATTTCCTAGTATTTATTAGAAATCCTATGCTACGATCTAGATTTATAAATATTCCTTACACTCGCATCCCTGGGTATTCCGTTCCATGCCCTAACTCCCCAACACCAATATCAGATCGAATCTTCACCCCACCAACACTAACTAAATCTTCATCCCACTCCTCACCACAACCACCTCCCCAAACTTCGGACAGAAGAACGTCCCCTGCTCACTAACCGCCGTCATCTGCAACGAACTACTATTCAACCAATTCTTCGGCAAAAAAAAGTGTCTCTTGACCTCACTCGCGCTAGCCTCAATCTCCCACGTACAAACCCAATAATCGTGATCTAAGAACACCACACTGTTTTGTACCGTACCGATGAGACGCTTGACTTGGTTGCCCAGAGGGACAACCCAGGAGTGGGAGAGTGAGGAGGCGAAGAGTATTGATAACTGTGGTCCAGCCGGCGACGTGGTGGTGGGGAGCACTTCGTAGATGAGGGAGCGTTTGTCCTTGCTTAGGGCGGTTCCGCGAATACGTGCTCCACCTCCTGTGCCACTTCCATTACTTACTGTCGTAGAAGCAGGAGCTTTCAGGTCTTGCTCGGATCTTTGCAGCGTGCTCCAGGTATAAGAGCACACTTTCTCGGAATCGATGCAGACGAGCATATCGTGGTTCATGGGGTCTGAGATCCAGCAGCCGTCTTCTCGCTGTTGGTGACGCTTTGAGCAGAGTTCTTTTTTCGACTTTAGGTCCCAGACGAAGCTTTTGGAGGGGGTGTAGATGAGGAGGAGCTTCTCGTCATTGCTGAAGACGAATTGCTTTACTGCTTCGCTGATGCGGATGTCGATGCCTGGGAACACGGCCCATTTGCCGTCATCTCTTAATTCTAGTCGTTTGGAGAGGACTCTGCCGGACTCATCGCTTGAAACGTGATATTTGCCGGATTGCGACCAAGCTAGCGAAATCACACTGCTGGATGCAGCGTGATTACACACTTTCCGAACTTTTTTTCCTTCCGTCGACTCATAGATTACCACCGAACCATCTTCCTTGCCGCAGCAGTAATAACCATCGTCAGGGCCAACAGAAAAAGCAGTGACCTGATTTAAGCTACTCTCATCATGAGAAATGACTGGCTCAGTCGCCGCATAGCTGTCCGCTATGCTCGACCCATCTTCTAAATCCTGTTCATCAGGGCTCACGAGCGCATCCGGCTCCCAAACATTGCACATGGATTCTCGGGTGTCGTAAAAGCGCTGTCCATTCGGGCTGAACGTGAGATCACGAATGAACTCGTTGCCGTTCAAGAGACGGTAAATAAGCTGAAGTCTTGGGAATGTCCAGACGCTCATCGTTCCCACATTATCGCTTGTGAGAAGAAAGTTGCCATCGGCACTGATGGTCATTTCTCTGGCAGCAATATCGTGGTATATGCCATGGTCGGTGCACAAGTCCCATTCCACAATCTTCGAGCTGAGACAGAGAATCAAGAGAGAGTTTCCGTCGCTCTGCCACCTCACCAACTCTGGGGCGTTGAGAGGATCCGAGCTTCCGCTGACTGGGCACTTGTGAAGAGCATGGGGATCACTCATGTCCCATATCATAAGAGGCTTACCTCTCCAGGCTATTGCGACCTTGCGTAAGTCTGGGCTGATGACCATCATATTGGGGCAACCTTGAAGTTCTTGGAGAGACTCTTCCGGTTCAAATCGGGATAGCACAGCGGAAGTCTCAAGGTCGTACCGGGTTACCGAGCAGTCGTCCACACCCACAAGGAGTTCCCAGTCGGTTGAACCAAAAACAATTGTCATCGTTAGTCCCTGGGACCGCTTCGTCAATCGATATAATTCTTGGCTAGTCGATATATCCCAGATTCGATACGTCGAGTTTCCGGCGGTAGCGAGGCGAGTCCCGGATCGATTGAGTGCCATGATGGGAACGTACTCGTTACATTCTCCTTCGCTGTGGTGTATCCTTCTTGCCTCTTCACAAGTCTCAGCATGCCAAATGACAACTGTGCCCGTTGTGCTTATCAAAGTCAGGAAGTACGCATCTGTTGCGAGCACCTTTGAAGCTATCTCATCTTCGCCTACAATCAAACTTGCCAGACAATCACCCCACCCCTCAGATGCAAGTCCAACAATGGAAAGAGTTTTGTCGCCGGGAACCACATACGTCGCATGGATCATTGATAGACGAGGACATAGAGGCGGAATAAGGCGGTAGATGGACGAAGGGCTCTGCACCAGATTCCGGCCGAATTTCCCGACGATGTGAATGAAGTCGTTTGCCCATGATTGAAATTTTATACCATCACTCGAACTTGGAGATTCTTTCAGACTCAGGAGGTTGTCCTTATCGTCTGAGTCTAAACTCTTGGGCTTCTTCTTGGCGTAAGCTTTCAAATACTGGGCGGACCTTGTCAAATATCGCAAATCACCTGACAAAGCTATGCCTTCAATCCAAGAGAGCAGATATTTGGCAAGAAAGGCTTTCAAAACTGTCATGAGATTCCGTGCTTCCGCTGACGATTTGGAGACGTGGTAAGCCCAGTAGCGAGTGACATATCCCAGGAGGGGGTGGTCTTTTTCTGCGAGTAACAGTCGATTGACCCTGCCTTCGTTCTCGATCCTCGCATTGGATACCCCGACATTCTTGAAAACTAGTCGCCACTGATGTCGAGAAATGTATTTCAGGGATACTATGGCGAGGTGCTCGTGTCCCTCGCGGGGATCGATGAACGCGGGCTCATCATCGGTTCCGTGGAGGAGAAAACTGCGAGCCGTTGCATGAACCAGTGTTATCTTCGAATTGTCCACCGAGGTAAAGTGACCACAGATTTGGATGATGGTGTGCTCAAGTCGCACGAAGTCCTTGAACTCTGGTTGTAGCGCCACTTTGAGTTCGTTTACGCTCAGAGGCCTCCAACAGCAAATTGCCCAAGTGAGGATCCGTTTTGCCATGAGTTGCTGACGGGGTGGCTGGGATTTGACACTGTCTAACATTCGTTTGTAAAGTGGTTCCATGCCTTTGGGGACTTCTGTGAGGGCCTTTCGTATGTCTTCCTTCGTGTGCCAGTTATCTTGGAGCGTTTCAAGTGCTAATTTAACCCAGAGAAATGACCCGGATGCTTTTGCTAGAACTTGGTCGCTGATGTCTGCTTGGAACTCGGGGTCGTCCGGAAGGGCCTCTTGAACGACGGTCTGAATGTAAGCAACAATGTCGTCGTGAGTATCTTCTTCGCGGATAAAGCATGTTGTCAGTGAAGATCGCGAAGGAGCTGACGGTATCTTCATCGGGCGGCTTGTCAAGAAGATCCTGATAGGAACCTCCGACTGTAGTTTCAAGAGTTGGGAAACAAATTGCGCCTGCGAATCTCCCTCATCTATCCCATCCAAGACGAGGAAAATTGGTCTCCGCGTCGCCAGCTTGAACAGGATGCCTTCGAAGACCTTTTCCCATATTACTGGGAAGGTCTGTGAACTGAACTGGATACCGGACTCCTCTACCAACTCAGACAGATGCTCTCGAAATTTTGCATTCACACATGCAATCTGGAATGCAAGGGATCGCAGGCAGTATGCAGTCATTCGCTTGACTTGATGGCCAGATGAGAAAAAGTGGTAGAAGCAATCGTGGCCGAGATATTGAAGATGGTCTACCACACTCCTTGCTAGAGAGGTTTTGCCAGTGGCGGGTAGACCAACGAGCCAGAATAGATTGGGATTTTTCATCTCGGGCGCTTCGACCCAGCTGACGAAGTCTGGCCGAGTGGTTATCCATACGCATGTCCCTTCGAGGACTCTATTGCCGAGGACGTTAAGATCCGTCTCGGGAGTCTCTCTAATGGCAAGAATGGTCTGCAGGTGCTCGAGCTCAACATTGCTGCTGCGTCTGCGGGTCAATGTGTCCGAGGTCGTCCGGAGAAACTGAGACGCCCAGTGCTTGAGGATGTTCTTCACGCTGATGTAATTTGGATCATCCCGGGTTTCGAACTTGCAAATGCTGTGATGGTCTGCATTCAAAGGGATGGAGGTTTCTTGAGGGTAACCGAGGATCCCTGACTCTTTTTCGACGATCTACCCATGTCAGCCATGTCTTTCTCCTACTTGGAATTTCCGGGTCTTGACTTACCAGGACCTTTGTCACTCCAAAACTTGTTTTTTTTGTTTCAAAGAAAGAAGCGAGTTCAAGTTTTTCACAGTGGACTCTAAATTGTTCATTGATGTCTTGAAGAAAGCTTGAGCTTGTGTCAAGCTCGGCAACGTAGGCCTTCGGTGGCGGCCCTAAAGGGCAAGTTGAGAGGATGTTGTTCAGTATCTTCGCGTACCCGGCCCCCCTATGTGGTGTAGCAAGGAATACGATCCCATAGACCTGCGCAATGATCGAGGAATACCGCTTGTCGTGCTTCCCGAGGACGTGTGCTTTCTTGACGACCAACCCTCCCATGGAGTGCGTAACAAAGATGATCCTCCTTGAGCCAATCGGTACCATCTCCTCTTTCCCTTCCAGCAGACTCCCCGAAAATGTCAACATCGAATAGAGAAGGTCTTTGGCAAAATCGGTGGTATTCAGGTTGGTGTTGGCCCCTTTGAAGTACGAGTTGTAGCCGAAGGAGAAGATCCTGAAATTCGACAGCCCTTGCTCTTCAGTCAACCAGACTGGCCAGAAATACGAAACATCCCTCTGCCAACTCCAGGTCCGCATAGCCGTTCCTCCAAGCCCGTGTACGAAGATGATATCCCCATCAGGTTCGGTATTATCGCAAAGCAACTGCAGGCCCAGAAGATCTGGTCGCTGACCATGTGGGGAAACACCTCTTTGATTTTCTAGGCTGGCAAAAGTCGAATCCGCGAAGCTCGCATGTCGTCCCGCCTGACCGAAATGAGGGCGGGGAGGCGCATGCTGGACCATGGAGTCCAATCTGAAGGGTTGCTGGAGTTGAGGCCGTGCTACGGAAACATCCTTTGGATTGTAAAGCTCGTCATCCTCCTCGTCTTCAGGCAGAGCCTCACCTTGTCCAGCAGAATTTCGTTGGCGGAAGCCAAACTTGCGCATCTATATGCTCACGCTTTAGGTTAGATTGAACATGCATATATAAAAACAAAGATAGTTTTCTGACTGACCATGATAGTGGTTCGCTGTTGCTTGGGCGGTGGAATTTGGCACGCAGCAACCCAAGACCACGATGGCCGCAGCCCGTAAGCGCTGTGGGTGAACGTGAGAACATGTGTTTCGAGCTTCTCCTGGCACGAGAACGAGATGCGTATTGAGAAGTTGACGGCGTATGTTGTCTAGACAGGAGAGTTCGTGAAGTCGGGACAGGCTCCGATGCTCCCATCCCGCCTCCACGGCCATGGCTCGTCCCCTGAGAGGCTGAGAGGTCAGTTTACTCGTGTGTAGGATAAAAAAACCCCTGTCCTGAAGTATGTTTTTAGCATGTTCGCCTCTACAAAACCTTGAATTCCAGCTGTCTTATTCGTTAGTACCCCGTCCTTTGGCGTCTGTGGATCCAGACAGGGCATAGGTTTATTTATCCAAGTCACCAAGTAATTACTAGTGAAACAAGCCTTACGGAGGTGCCAGGGCGGATGTTTGATGTTTTGCCCACGGCCTTGAGCAAAACATTCTGCCACCAATCAATCGATCAGCACCCGCAGATTTCCGCGTGCTGTCACCAGGCGGTGAGTAACAACATCGGCTCCTGGCGCTTCTTGCACCCCCTGATTCGCCGGGGAAGCAACAACTCAGCCCCGATGGTCTGACTTCCGCTGATAATGCCCAGCCATTTACAAACCGAAACCGATGCGTCGGAGCCTTGTTGCGCAAATAAGGAAGCACTTGAATCTACACAGTACTCAAATTTCGGCCATTCAGCGGAGAAGGTTACCCGTGAGAAACAAGATGTCGGTCGCTGAACTCACAGGGAGCATCTCCAACATCAGAATCGGAAGTACTCCATCCGACTTGATCCCTCTTCCACAGGCCAGTGGGGCATATGTCGTTGATGAAAATGTCAAGAAAGGTACGACTTGAATCACGACGTCCGTGAGGTTGAATGATGAAACCTCTCACCCTACGCTTTCAAATTCATATCAAGCCTTGACAAGCGCTACTCTAATTAGTAAGCTGATCTCGTTCCCAGCGTTGCCGGTTCCAGGCACCAAAGTCCTGAACACATTCAACTACGGCAAATCCTTGTGGGGAAAGACAACCAAAATCGTGGCTCAACTTCCAACAGGAGAAGCAATAAACTACTTCCTCAAGGTGAGCGCAACAAGTCTCCGCCTCAAAATCTACCTTACATCTTTAGGTCGTAGCTCTCGGTGACACAGGCCGTCACATGTGTGAAGGCGAGTTCGAATCTCTCAAGGCCATCTATGCAGTGTCACCCGGCTTCGTCCCAAAGCCATACGCATGGGGCAAATACAAGAAGACAGACAAGACAGACAAGACAGACAAGACGAACCAAGAGACCTATTTCCTGCTGGCCGAATTCCGTGATGTTGGACAGCAGCCAGCCGATCCGGTTAGACTCGGCGCCCGTCTCGCAGACATGCATCAGAGGTCTGTCTCTCCAACTGGAAAGTTCGGCTTCCATTACTCGACTTGCCATGCGAAGATTGCGCAGGCCATTGACTCATGGGAGGATTCTTGGTGTGTTCTGTACTCGAAGCATCTCGGTCACGTTATAGAGTTAGCGAAGCCTGTCCTGAAGTGGCCGCAATTTGATGTGGTTTGCAAACTCACCTTGGAGAAAGTGGTGCCTCGACTGCTACTGCCCCTTCAGTCTGACGGACGTGTTCTGAAGCCATCTCTCCTTCATGGGAATTGCTGGGATGGAAATACAGCGATGGATATGAAGACTGGCGAGGCTTTTGTCTTTGACGTGTGTTCTTTTTACGGTCATAACGAGTATGACACGGGCAATTGGAGGGCACCGAGACATCGCCTCAGCAATCTGGCCTATATCAAGAACTACAAGAAACACTTCCCTGTTTCTGAGCCAGGTGAGAGTCTTCAACTTCCAACAAGAATTTACTGACCCTAAGCGTTCACAGAGGAGGATTGGGATGCACGCAATTTGCTGTATTCCTTAACCTTCAACATTGGCAACACCATTTACATTCCTGGCTCTAGCCAGAAACCAGTGTGAGTACATCCAATCTGAGAAAAACACGCACAATGCTGAAATTACCAGCGTCTATGAGGACATGACAACTCTATGTCAAATGTTCTGCCCCGAAGATCTAGAGCGTGAGATGAGTCTCTTAGATAAGGCATCTAGCACTAATCATCCCACGAACGCAAGAGAAGGCGGAGAGATTAAGGATGATGAAGGGTACGAAGAGAAAGAAGGGGGAGAAGAGGAAGAGGAGGAGGAGGAAGAGGAGGAGGAGGAGGAGGAAGAGGAGGAAGAAGATGATTGAGCTATCCTTTGACGTTCTGGGAATTGAGATTCCTGACAGGAACTCGAAATATCGAGAAGATTGCTAGAGCAACGAACTTCTCATGACTTCCAAGGTGAAAATTTCACTGAAATTCGCTGCCATCATGATCATCTCACCGCCACCTCTCATTTATCGATCACAATTCCAAAATGCCCGCACTCAAATTCCTCCAAACTCACAATTTTCACCCCCCACCCATCCCCCGCCTCCCCCACCTGCCACTCATCCCCAATCTCCACCAATCCCGTCTTCCCAGCAAGCACCTCCTGTTCCATCCCCCTAAACTCCCCCGCCAGGCCCCTATGCGGTACCCAAATAACCCTCATCCCCGCCCTCCTGCCCGCCTCAACACCAGGAACACTATCCTCAAACACCAAACATTCCTCAGGCCCAATATTTTCCTCCCCTTCCCCTAAACTTTCATTGATACACCTCAACGCTAACAGAAAGATGTCTGGGGCTGGTTTTCCCCTTCCTCCTGCGAGGCGCGGATCATCGCCTAGGATACGAAGATTTGAGGGGAAAATAGAGAGGAGGGAGCGAGTTTCGGATCTCGAGGACTTAAGGTCATAGTTGAACTTCTCGCTACCGCTCGCAAGCGCAATATGCACTTTCTCACCTTTAAAATTCTTCGCCGTTTTAAGTTCGGAAAGGAGTTTTTGAGCGCCAGGCAACGGCCTGCATTCCGGGAAGTGAATCCTTTGCTGTTCTTTCTGCTCGGCGTTAATTTGCTCTCTTGGGATAGGCAGCTGAGCCCAGGCGTGGAAAACATCTCCTATTGAGGAGCCAGGGACACCCATTAGTTTCGCTTTTAGGGACCAGGGGAGCGGGGGACGGTCGTGTTTGGAGAGGACCATGTTGGCGCAGAGTGTGTAGATGTCTTCTTGCTTTTGTTTTAGGAACTGGGGAGGGGGGAAGCAGAGGGGAAGTACGGTGTTTATTAGGAGACCGTCCATGTCGAAAACGCAGGCTCGGATTGGGGGGAGGCTACAAGTGCGTCAGTGTTGAGTCAAGGTACTTCATAGAGGGGTATGGGGGAAATACTCGGACTTTGGCTTCTTCTCGGACGTCATTTGATGTCAAGACTAAGGGACTCAGTGTTTGTATTGTTCTCTTCGCAGTTCCGAAAAGGGGTTTATAAATAGAAGAAGAACTTGAATGCAGCAAAGAATTTTTGAATGTTGAGCCTAAGGGCTGAGGTTGGTTTAAGGTAGCCTCGGGGCGGCCCGAAGAAATGGTTCCAAGCGCTACATGCATTTCCCCTTACCCATCACAACTTTCTTATTTCTTATTTTTCTGTGACTGATTGGATAATAGTAATCACAAAATCTGCATTGGAACATTAAGTCGAATCATTTAATAATCTTGGGGCCGGCCGCGTCGTAGAATCAAGCCCAGATAAACAGGGGATTACACTGTTACAGGGTCTCGAGCGTGTGACTCTCGCTTAAAGTTGCCAACATCACCCCGCTTTCTCCAGCTTTTTCAACCAACATGCATCTTAAGAACTTCTCAATAAAGACTGGATAGATTTCTCTCCCATTCTGTGTATTCAATGTCTCAAGATATTACCACCTCCATTCAAAGGGTAGAAACATCCGAAACATGTCAACCCCTCTACCCAGCAACTCGCAAGCAACTCTTCATTCTCGGTAAGGTTGACGACCTCTCCAACACCCCCATATCTTGAGACTAACAGCCCCCAGGACTCTTCCCCTTCTCAGAGGCAATCGCATGGACAACCATCTTCCCCTACATCTACTCCATGGTCGGCTCCTTCTCCTCCTCGTCCTCCCCATCCTCCTCAGACAACACCCCCATCTACGCCGGTCTCATGGTCTCCGTCTTCACCTTCGGTGAGTTCATCATGGCGCCCCAATGGGCACGAATCAGCGATAAAATCGGAAGAAAGTCTACTCTTCTGATTGGAACTCTTGGAGCCGTGTTCTCTGCTGTCTTGTTTGGATTGTCGCGCTCGCTGGCATGGGCCATTGTTGCGAGGACTTGTGCGGGGTTGCTGAATCCGAATCTGGGGGTTGTGGGGACTTTTGTTGGGGAGTTGGTTCCTAGATCGCAGCAAGGTGATTGTTTCCCTATGAATTTAACACTATTTTTAATTTTCTGATCCCTCGTGTGTTGGTCCAGCGAAGGGGTTTTCCGTTGTCCCGTTTCTCCGAAGCTTCGGGTATGCCTCCCCACTCCTCCCCCAACGCAAGACTGCTATAATAAACAAGAACAATACTAGGCCCAGTAATCGGCGGCTACCTAGCTGAGCCGGTCACCAAATACCCATTACTGTTCCCCCAAACACCATGTGGGACAAATACCCATTCCTGCTACCAAATCTCGTCGTCGTGATATTCCTACTCGGTAGCGGCATGATCGGATTCTTTTTTCTCGACGAAGTGCATCCGAAATTCCGAGCGCAGATCGATATCGGCCGGAGATTAGTAAGATCTTTCAGCAACATCTTCAAAGGTCGGGCTTGGAATGATCAAATAATCGGCTACGCAGCCGTTGAGTCAGATGGGCCTAGTGTGGAACTGATTCAGATCTCATCATCAGAACTCGATGATTCCGAATCTGAACAGAGCAAGACTTCCCTCCCGCCAGCTTTCTCAGGACAAGTCATGCTGCAGATCCTATCTAGCGCCATACTCGGATTCATGAAGATCGCTACCCTGGCCATAATACCCATCTTCCTGGCCACTCCCTTGGGGTCTCCCCAGACTCGTACCCCCGTGGCTACACGGAATATCTTGAGCATCGAAGGCGGTTTTGGACTCGATACAACAAACACGAGTAACGTGCTCCTTTCCCAAGCATTCGCGACAATTCTCAGCCAAATCCTCGCTATCCCAGCGATCATCTCCAGGATGGGCGCATTACACAGTTACAGAATGATTCTCGTTCTTCTCTGTTTTACTTTCGTCTTGATGCCCTTTTCGGTCGAACTTCCTACGTGGGCGGGTATGCCTGCAATTCTGTTGGCTTTGTGGATTTATGCGCTGGGAAATGGGCTGGCTACTACGGCTTCTGCTATTCTGTATGCACCCTCTCAAGCACTTAAACCCATGCAGAAAACGGCTAAAGGACTTCTGCAGAATTACAAACACGGCACCGTCAACAGTCCACTTGGCCAAGATTAACGGGGCTTCCGCTTCCTTGGGATGCCTTGCGCGGACTCTCGGACCTGCTGTTTCGGGGGCGTTGTATCGATGGGGATTGCAGATTGGGTTTATCGGGCTGCCGTTTTGGTCATTGAGTGCCATTATGGGTGTTGGTCTTGGTGTTTCTTTCTTGTTGAGAGATTATCCTTGACTTGAATGGCAAAGTCTCTCTGCTCATGACAACCTGGATATCAACCACTTGAAGTGGAGAACTAGACCTTCTGCAAAACTTGGTTATGCCCCTAAAGAATTATCCACAACAAATTTGCAGGTTCCTCCTGACCCCCTTCAGCCAGCACAAGGCTACCTCTCTATATACCCCCTTAATCCCTTCCCAGTCTCCAATAACTCAGGCCTGTTTTCCGGCGGCCCAGCAAAATAGCATGTCGAGGTCCAGCTTTAATAGGACAATAATTCTCCTCACGTAACAACTTCTCCCTCTCTAAACCCTTTATAATCTTCCTAAACGCACACTTATTCTAATCTAGAATACACTATAGCTTAGCCTTTATATTATATAATGTGAATTGCTAATCGTATAGTGGAATGCCTAATCGTACAGTCGCTTAGCCGTTAAGAGAACACCACAACCCCCTAGCAAATGTTTTTACGAACGCTCCAAAGGCCGAAATGAGGAGGGGTGGGGTATCCCCAGCCGCTATCCAGCGAGAGCAAAATACCTAGCGAAGTATTGTATTGCCTCGAAGCGCTTGAATAGTACCTGATAACTTCAACTAAGAGAAAGAACCTTCTAGGATGCAACATACCTTCGATTTCTTACCATCGTAAAATAGACTCTTGAAAGCGCTGAGTACAATCGGTCAATTTTATTAACGGTTAACACCAATACAGGAACAAGTCAGAACAGAATCCAGAATTCCGAAAAACTGACACAGCCTGGTACTTACGTTACCACGGGTTCATAATTCTCCACATACAGCTATTACCCTAGTAAAATTATATTTGAGGGTAACGTTGTGTCAGTGAAACAGATGCTGCTTTGATACTCTGCTAGGATGGCACAGATCAATTAATCCCGTTGTGTAGCAAATTGGAGAGGGCTTTCCAGGATTGAAAAGTCAGGCGGCGTAAACACGGACAAAAAGTGCTGGGCCGAGAATACATCTTTTCTAGGGTAATAGCTGTATGAATCCCTCAATCCCGTGGGCCAGTCCCATCTTATTCTGTGAATTCCACTTCTCCAATCCGTGTGGTGCTGAACATTTCCTCGGGCGTTTGCCCCTGACTTCCACACAGGCCTCTTCGTGGTACGATCCTGGTAATGTGGCTCAAAGGACCCCAATCATGGCCTGTCTGACAGGGCTGACGGCGCAGAAAATAAACAATCTTAGTGGGTGCGACCCCACGTGCCAGACGCCCCTATCTCAATTTTGGTAACTCTAATTTCCCTCCCGCTTGTCTGTTTTGCGATGTCGCGCGCTTGTTGGATACTCTGTCGCTTCAACAGGAGAGAATGTCACTGCTGATCTTCTCCAGGGAAGGAGAGCCATGAGACCTTATATCAACGACGGTGTCAAAAGATTTATTTTCTTCACATCTAGCAAAGTCTCGTTCACGAAAGTGTTGCGGAAAAGTGGTGGTGCCAAGATTCCATCAGCCTCACTGACCGCGGGGTTCGGGGTCCTGAGGTGATCCTGATTAGTGTAGCTTCATACTTTTTTGGGCGACCTTTCAAGGGCGCAAAAACGCTAAATCGGCCTAAGGAAGATTATCAGTGCACACTTGAATCCATCGTGGCTTTGCTTCTTCCGCATAAAAGTCTCGTCAGCCCTTCTCTTTCTTTTGTCCAGCGGCCTGCAATTCTTTACCCGTTTCCTGTCATTTTTCGACTCGTCGACTTTACACTCCTTAAGGCATGGCTATTTTCAAGTTTCAGTACCTTCTCTTTGCCGCCGCGCTCATTAACTTCTCCTACGCTTACTCATGGAGCTCCCTCGGCTGCTACACGATTACGGGCAACCGGGCGGTGCTGACTCAAGTCAATCAGCACGGTGAACTCATGACACCTGAGATCTGCCAGACAGCGTGCGGCGATCTGGGCTTCACGATGGCGGGAACAGAGAGGGGAGATGATTGCTGGTGCGGGAATATCTTCAAGACCGGCTCCCCTTCGCACGCTTGCACCACTCCCTGCAACGGCGATAACACGCAGGTAAGCTTTAAAGATTAAAATGCTCGCATAATTCCCCGTCGAGAAGATCCCCCACAGTTTTCGTGGAACAAATGTGCTCCCAGCACTTGCTGACTGCGCTTCTCCAAAGATGTGCGGCGGAAACAATCGAATCAACCTTTACGAAGTCCAATTCCCGTCACCGAGCAGCCAAAAGGGTCCCGATGCATTGGACGAGATATCTGCTGCGCAGATTATGGAGGCTCAGGAGTTAAAGCATCGTAATGAGAAGCGCTCGGTCGAGTTTCACTGCAAGCGGTTTGGGAAGCTTTTGTGTTAGGGCATACTTGGGCTTACACTTGTTGGCAAGCCAATCTCGCAATTCTCTGCTAGGCATCTGGTCCAGTGGGGAAGAATGTTTGTTTAGGGAGCTTAGGATACAGAACTTTTTACAGGCTTACAGGAGGCCGCTATCACCATCCAATATCTCCTCAATTATTGCCCCTTGCTATCTTGGGTATTATCGTTCGTGTGAGGAGTAGAACAGACAGTCGCAATTGTTCGGGTTGAAGAAAAAACTATGAGTTTGTGTTGTTCTGGATGGATTGAAGACAAATGTATTGGTCGTGGTGAAGTGATTGTGAAGTCTTTCGCAGGATCGGTGGTGGTGGTGGTGGTGGTGCTAGGTGGAAAGGATGAAAGGAAATCTGGGATGCGAGATTGTTCTGGTTGAACCTGGTCGAATATCGTATCCTTTATCAGACCCTGCTCCTAATTCTCAGACTCTCGACCGTTATTACTGCCACTGACTTCAGGACCCTTCTCTCCTTCTGTCAACAGCTTCGCACGCTCTTTCTCTTGTTTCTTGCGAGCTTCTGCGGCTTGCAGGGTGGCCAAGTGGGAATGACAAGCCTCTGCAATGGCGAGCTTTTCTTCGAAAGAAGTTTCATTATTCGCTTGGTTGTCGTGAGCAGTCGTCCAAGCGTCAGCAGCTATAACACTGACTTTCTCCGCCTGGAGGAATTGATGGCCTAAGTTTGTTAGTATCTACATAACGTCAGGGGAAATCTGTGTCCGAACTCACAATTCATGAGCCTATATTGCCGCCATGTGTGAATGTCCATGTTGAGTTCCGCCAACTTGAGTGCGAGGATTGTGGCTTTGTTGATGAGACCATAAGCCGCCGCCGCGGAAAAATGGATCTTCTTGATCAATCGTTTTTGAAGAGCATTTCTACCGCTCATCCAAAAGCGCCAGGTATCATTGCACTGAAACGACCATGTGTTGGTGCTCCAGAGGATAGGATTGACCTCTACATAGACTTGTCGACAGACAGCCAACACACCCACATTGAGCCTATTTGGGGGAAGGTTTTTTTCAGTAGAGTGGTCAGCGAGTTCCAGTTCACAGGCACGGTGTCGGTTCCCGCAGGCCCGCATATCCTCTCCAGCCTTGAAATAAGTGGCGGCTTTATTATATTCTGCGCTTTTTGAGAGCTCGTATGCTTCTCTTTCGGTGACGGTGCTTTGGCCTAGATAATGGGAGACTCAGCAGTTACTCGATACAGATTGACCCAGATATCCTAGGGTATTGAAATAGGAAAGGGGTCACTCCAACACTTACATATAGTGTTGAATAATCGTCGTTGTAAGAAATTCCGATAGCGAAGATTCCAATAGCTAGAACCCCGATAGACAGAATTCCGATACACTTCCTGCATGTCAATATGTATCAGCCGGTTCCCAAGCACATATCCCCAGATCTTCTGTCGCAGCCTAGAACATTGGAGAGTCAGCATTTTCGCATTCTAGAATGACCCGACGGTTATGGAACAATAGATAGGAGCCGATTGTGCTTACTCTGGTGGGAGGCGGAGAAGTGGAGATGAAGTCGCATTCTTCTTGACACTGAAACCAAGTTAGCACCCGGTCCGTCAATGTCTCCCCACGAACGAGCTTACATTGCTTTCGTATTCTTATCCTTTGCTGCGGTAAAGGCCTGAGACAACTTCCTCTTCCTCCTGGCTGGGGCTGCTAGAACCATCGCGACCGATCTTTGAGGCAAACCTGGCCTCGCAATATGACTGTCGAAGTTCAATGGAAGGAACCAGGGATTAAAGGAGAACCCACACGTGCTTGAGCGTTGTTATGTCAGTCGACTGAATCTAGGAGGGTTGGGGACCCGTGGTCGTGTCGACGAGGTTGAATGGTCCAAAGTTGTGGCGGAGATTGGATGTTCTGAAGTCGGATCAGATCAAACTTCAAATTTAAGCTTGAAAGTGAGTTTCTACTTCATGTCAACGCGTAAATTTAGGAAATTTAGCGCGATTTACTGCGAGATCTTCTCCACGTGATTAGCTGTCATCACAAAGAGGGCAAGACAGCTTTGGACTTCCGAGACTTTAGAATTATCGACATTGAAATCTAGAGAAGATGGGCTGTGATCAGAGGATATGGGACTCGCAACGGGACTTCAATATGCTTGGATGTGGCTTAAATGTACCGATTTCGCTGGGTCTTCACAGAAATGTTGCACGGTCTCGGTTTTGCTCTTCGCCGTTTCCGGGATCTACGAGAAATATACGCAACTTCCTTCATGGAGGCAGAGACCACAGCAAGAGTGGGTTTCATAGGTTTTGCTTCCATAGATTGCTGTGGACCCGTATCCAAGACTAACAATCCCATGACTATTCAGCTTTTCAACATCAAGCAAGACGTTGAGAAACATTTGGGAAATTCAGTAGAGAATGCAGGCGTTGAAGGGTTGGAAAGCCATGTGGACTTTCCTATGGGCAACGAGATTGATGGATAATCTCGCTCCGGGGTTATTGGAGAAAATAGCTGCAAGCGCGTGGAGGCAGCTGGTTGGCATGACTGAGTCCGGCATTCTGGCTTTAGCGAGACGATGAGATAGTTCAGTGAAGGTGCATGGGATTATGAGATGGACGAGACGCTGGCTTGAGAACTTGGCTTTAAAGGTTTCCGGCATATAGCCGAGACTCGAGGTAAAATAGCACGTTCTTAGCCCATTCATCAGCAACATAAGAAATGGTAACTTTCCAAAAGCAGGAGATGATCTTGCTTAAGATGGGTGCAACATGACACAGTGGGATTTCAACGGGCTGTAATGTCACTAAAGTATTTGGTCAAGAGATTGAAGAGGAATGCAAAAGTTCGATTCGCCTGCAAAAACACCAGCAAGACCCCGTGCGGTTGAAAACAACTCCAAACCTCAACGATGTTCATACCCACGATATCCAAATCCCAAACCCCAAACCCCTCCACGATCAACACATCCCAACGTCAAAAGCTCTCAGAATCAGTAGCTTGGTATCTTCAGCAATGAGAAGTTAGCACATCTCCTCGAAGTCCCCTCCAACACCGCGAAACTCACCGACAAGGCAATGTTTACTACTTCCGACCAGCCTCATCGATCTTTCTCAAGCCATCCAGAATAGCCTTAGCCTCCTGAAGATCATCATCGTCGTGCATCTTTAAGTTATACGACTGCATGAAACTGTTCATGTTGCTGAAACCCGCATCCTTGATCATCTGGTTCTGGGACTTCTCGCCGGATGAAGAATTAGAGGAGGCTTTGGTGGAAGAATTGGAGGTAGAGGTCGATTGCTTGTTGGTGTTGGAGGTGTTGGAAGGCATTCTCGGTGTCAGGTGTCAGGTGAAGACGGGGATTGTGTGAAAGCGGGTTGAGGTTGATGATGATGGGACAAAGTGGGCTTCTGCTGAGCTGTGAGAATTGCGATGGAATTGATTACGTTGAGTCAGGTTGGAAAAATGTACAGAAGTGAGCTTTTATGGCCTTTCCCCAGCCACCCTAATTTTAGCGTGACCAGCCACCTTGATATTCCACGGCTACTTCGTTACAGGTGTGATAGGGTAATAGGGATATAAAACAAGGAGCAATATAGAGTGAAGAATGGGCTTTCACAGCATGCGATAGCATTGCTTAGTCGGGTTCTGTGCACCCATATTCCAGAGCTTCCACACTTCCTTTGAGCTCTTTTCTAGCTAGCTTTAATTAACTCTTTTATACTCAGGGCAACTCCCTACTCTGCTCGACTTACGTGCATTAATATTTGTAAAGGATCCTTGGATATGGACCTGTTACCTGTAACTTTTCCCAGTCCAACTGCTCGCGTCCAAGACCGTCCTCGCCTCCTTCACATCGTTGTTCTCATAAATCCTCAACCCAAGGGGAAAACATGAAGTGATTCATGCTCGTGAAACCGCCCTTGGGCCTTGACCTGCCAGTCGTAGGCGGAGGCCCCCTAGCCGCAGAATTGAGAGTGGTGCTGTCTGCGTGGGAGTTACTGGAGGAGGTGGTGTAAAAGGTTGATTTCTGGTTGCTGCTGTTGGAAGGCATATGAATTCAGAGGTGGGGAAGAAAGGGCTTGATTGACTAGCGGTGGTGTATATGAGGTCTTGAGAGCTCTGAAATGCAGCTCTTGGTAGTGATGGTAATTTGGTAGTCGAGATCACGGGATTAGTGAGGTATTGTTGTTGATCCATTGACGCAATCAAGTGGCTTGCACGCTGGAAAAGAACCATGTAATCTCCATCAATATTTCAGTCATTTCAATTCATTTTGAAGTAGTTCTAGAATGCTTTTTTCTCTCGGGAAGTTTGCCAGTAGAATGAGAGATCTCGGAATCATTCCCTGGGGAGCTGCTTGGAATGATGCGAGAGGGGGCCTAGACGCGAATTCGAGCCGCAATAGTTAGGCTTAGTGAGTCAAGGAATCAACCAAATGAATGTTGGAACTGTAGTTTGAGCTTCTTCTATTCCTTGAATTGTACTTGATACCCAGCAGTGGTTCCGACAATCGAGCTCTCACCCTAAACGACAACCTCTCTAGCCTAAGACCAATAGTTCAAGAGGAGCTTGAATAAGAAGGCCACTCGTCTAGCGGACCTCAATGCCGATGTTTTGGTCTCATCAAGCGGTGGTCCATTTTCTCTCTGGCACTTGGATATCTCCACCGTGGCCCGAGGCCTCTACCCTCCACGAAAAAACAATGCCTCAGCCTCTCTGTGCTGTTCATCATTCTGAAAGCCCAAAATTCTGGAAAGCAGAGGCACTCCATGTCGTTATAAGCAAATAGCTGTGCAATGCTGTCCCCCATTTCATTGAATCTCTTGAATAGTTTGGTGACGGCAACGCTAGGTTTTTGCTTTGATTGAAAGGCTGTTTTGTTGTCCGAGTCAATATTGGAATTATGAACATAATCAGGAGGCCGGGAAATTCGACGCCATCCGCCCCGCTGAACCTTCTTCCTTTGCCAGGAACCTTCTATCCGGTTTCCGTGATCCTGGGATTTGTGCTGTTTGACGCTGGTAATATTCTTGATGCTGAGGCGCGGGTCAACCAGAAGAGGGACATTGGCGATTTGTTCTCGAAAGTCGGGGGTTTATTGACTATCACAGATCATTGGATGGTCAGGAATGATGTTTGGATTGGGTTTTGGCTTGAATCGTGGGATTGATTATGCGGTGACGTTGAATAGAGCGGCGGTAATGAGGTGGCATAAGTGTGGTGGGAATAACTTGATAAGGTTGTGGAATGTTCAAGAAATTGGGTGTAAGGGAGTTTTCTCGTTGATTTACTTTGAGGTTGATGAGCTCAGGGCTGGGAACAAACCTCTTAGCCTATTTCTCTTGATGCTTTACTCTGGGGAAATGAAATTCCATGTTGAGGGGAACAATTGCAGCTTAGCTTGTTCATTGGATCTCTTTTGGATGCCTGGGGAAGAGAGTTGTTGACAGTCTGCTGCGGTTTCAAGGATTCAGAAGAGTGACCAAGTGCGAAAAGAAAGAATGACCTGTAGGAAATGTGAGAAAGGACAAAAAAATCGTTTGGAGAATTCTTTTCTGCAAGGAAAGACATCCAGAGTCGAACCCCGTGACTACTTGACTATATCCTCTTCGGGTAAGGCGGCTCGCTTCGAGAATTGAACCAAAACACCACCCGATTCCGATCTTTTTGTCCTTTCTCACCATGTCAAACGCCATTTCATGTCCATCACCAATCATGGATCACTTGGTGGGTTGCAACATTCCAATTCAAGTACTGCAGGCTAACTATTTTTAGATCTTGGAACCGCAGAGACAAAGCCCGCCTGAGATGGGCACCCAAGCGAATGTCAATAGTGAACGAAAGGGGGGAGGCGTCGGCAACGGTTCAGGACGAGTCTTCACCAAATTTCCCAAGTTGCCTCCAGAATTGAGAGAAAAGATCTGGAAGGAACATTGCGGTGACTATGAGCCTAGAGTCGTTGATCTCTGGCTCAAGGAAAGCTCCACTGAGGATAACCTGATTTATTGTACTCACTCTCGAGCACCCGCTATCCTCCATACGTCCAGCGAAGCTCGCCATATTGGACTCCAACACTATGATCTCTTTCAGCATGATGAGGATGATGATGATGATGAGAACGAAGGTATTCAAGGGGTTGAAGCCGCCGCAGATGAGGATGATGATGAGAGCGAAGGTATTCAAGAGGTTGAAGCCGCCGCAGCTGAGGATGATGATGAGAACGAAGGTATTCAAGAGGTTGAAGCCGCCGCAGATGAGGATGATGATGAGAGCGAAGGTATTCAAGAGGTTGAAGCCGCCGCAGCTGAGGATGATGATGAGAACGAAGGTATTCAAGAGGTTGAAGCCGCCGCAGATGAGGATGATGATGAGAACGAAGGTATTCAAGAGGTTGAAGCCGCCGCACGGCCACGGATCTACGTCTGTTGGGATAAGGATATCTTCTTGCCTGTTCCCTTTGATTATGATGCTGGGTAAGTGGTCTGGTGGCGAGAGACTCTCATGTTACTCCATCAATTGCTCACTCCTCTTTTACCTAGACATAGCAACAAGGATGACAACATGGAATTGGAAGACGCTATGATGATGAACTTGACCAAATTCAAAAATCGCCAAAAGATCAAACGACTTGCTATACCAAATTGCAGTACCAACTTCACCATATTCTTCTCGAGCGCCAAGAACATCTCAGAAATCCTCGTTTACGTTCCAATTGATGGCAGTACCTACGAGAAATTCGACAGAGTCGAAGAATTCTATGCTGATGGTATTCGCTTCAACATTGAGCTCACTGAATTTCGTGGTGGGGAGGGAATGACTGCAGACAAGGAGCAGGAGATGATTGGAGAGTTGAATGATGCAGTAGACAATGTCGAGATCAACATGGAATTTGAGGAGGATGTATTGTGGGATGATCATTCCGTCCAACCCATAATTCGGAAGATGGTCCTGAAACTGCGGGAATTGAGGCAGTGATTGTCTAAGGAAGAAAAGAAGCACAAAATGTCAGTGAGGGGGTATTGATGATGGATGGGCAGAGAGTCGACAGGCAACGCCACTGGCAATACCATGGGATTCAGAACGACGAAGCGTCGGGGGTGTTCTTTTCGGCAAGTTCATAGAGAATTGAGAACGCGACAAAAGTGAATCTTTGGAGTCGTTTGGTGAATTTTGCACATGACGTGGATTTGAGGTCCTGCCCGTCTTTCGGCTCGACCGGAAGCCGCTCCTTCTTTTGACAATCCATCCTTCTCTCACCTCCAACCCTCTACCTAGACCAGCCACTGCGAACTCATCTGTGTCAACCTCATCTGCTTCAACGTAACCTCTTAATTCTGTAGGTAGGCCTTTGTCAATGATTATGTTGCAAGCTTTATCAACTGTTATCGAAGCAACGGTCAAGCTCTCTATTGAACCGACTTGACTCCACTCCAGACATCGAGATATCAAGAAATAATTGCACGAGAGAGGGGGGATTGATAAAGGTTGCACGCAAGCTGGGGGGAGGGGGGAAACTCATGAAGGCTACACACCTGGTGCAGATGGGCCAGGAAAGAGTGCATTCCAGTCCTAATTTCTGGCTAGGAGGCACAGCATGTATTGCGACAGGCAACTAGCCTTTCGCAAATTTCGTAAAAGCAGCAGAACAATCCTGATACACGACACGTAGCAGAAGACAGAACATTTCCTCAAAGAAAAAATGATACGATAAGATGTCCAAATTGCTTTCAGGTTGCATAACAGTACGGCTCTCCTTTTATCTTCCCCGAAGTTGTTGTATCACAATATTTCGTACCTGCCTTGATCCCGACATCGTTTGCTCCGATGCTGCTATTGAAGCATTGGTTCTTTATTCTAGAATGCACCCTTGATTCACTGCATATTTGTCGACCTAAATAAAGTTGAGAGGCCTAAATATTCTGAGTCCATTGCGAATGGTTGAAGGTGAATCCAACAGTTGTGCCTTGCTCGCTTGACGACTACGTGAAAACACCATGCTGGACAATTTCCTCTTTTTCTCAACACAACCACCAACACACCAGTACTACCCAACCACAATCAATCCCGTGAGTTCTCTTTCCAAAGTGCCCAAACTATCGTGGCACAGGAAAGCTGACAATCAACAGTCGTGATCAGGTCCAGGTCGCCTTCCGACAGCCTCCTTGAAGTAGCGCCACAGCTGTGAACAATGGAGACCAACTCCACATTCTCGAGCTCTTCAAACCCCAAGTCTTCTTCTCTAGCTAGCTCTATTGAATCTTCCGCCAAAATTGGAGCAATGTCGACCGAATCCACCTACACCGTTGTGGACAATGAGTCTATGACTGAAGAGCAAGGCGGTCCTGTCTTTACGCTATTTCCAAAACTCCCCCCGGAACTACGTAATAAGATTTGGAAGAACGCTTGCTTCGTCACACGATTCATCGATCTATGGTACTTCCCTGTTGGCGAGAAGGAATTCAGGGATGCTTGCATCAAGGAATCTAGCAAGAGGCTATGGGTTTACAAAAGCCATTCTCAAACACCGCCGATCATGTATGTGTTGGAGGCGGTATCCCGCCCGTTTTTTTTGTTTTTTTGGCTCTCTCATATTTGCCCGTCTGAGGATTGTCTGTAGCTCTTCCGAAACTATCTGTATCGAATGATAACTGACTCCTTTCCTAGCCATACCTCTCGGGAAGCCCGCGCGGTTGGGCTTGGGTATTACAAACTCTCATTCGGAGAGTGTTTTAGGGCCAAATTTGGACAAAGTGAGGTTATTAAGTCAACTCCAGCTCGCATTTACGTCCATTGGGAGTACGATGTCATTTGTCCCATGCCATTGTATATCCGCGAAGAAGGTCGCATTCTACACTATGGCGGTGGTCCCCGAGAATTGAAGGGTATTGACCCCTTGATCCGACGTCTTGCTTTGCAAAAGAACAATTGGTCCTGTGTCTCCGATCTGCTTGGAAGCACGGCGCTGGAAGAAGTCATGATCTATGATGAACCTGTCGCAATCCTCGGACCCTTCGAAGCCCACAAGCCAATATCCTTGGAATTTGTCGGCATTGAGAACGAGGTTGATGAAAAGTTGGAGCCAGGGAAGCAGGGACACCTTCGTCGTGTAAAAACATGGATCGAAGGATATATTCAACTCCGCCAGAAAGAAGAGTATCCTAGGTATTTTAGTAAACTTCCAGAAGGATGGGTCCCGCCGACTGTTCGACTCATGCGGATGGTTGTCAAGAAAGGCTATGAAGAAGCAGGCGAGGAAGCAATCGAGACTTAGCAATCTTTTGTGCGAGGTGGCAAGGCAGCGGACAAGAGACCAAGATAACGAAGGACTCGGGCGGGGAAAGGAGCTACCAGAAGCTACTTGGCAAAAGAAGCAAATGAATTTTGGACCCGAAACTTTAATCCCGATGACTTCTAGGAATATGAGTCTATGCGAACACTTATATCTAGTGGCGTACCATGAGCCCATAGGAGCAAGTGCTCAAAATTTTCCGTCAAGAGACTCGACCTTAACCTTCCTTGATTCTACTGAAGTTGAATTCTAACTTCTCTGATAGACCAGTTTGCTAAAAATCATACACTCCAGCTCCTGACATTACCCTTTTGGACAGGTGCCTTTGGTTCACATTCCGGTAGCTGCACTAGCCACGCATTCTTTCAAGTTGATGGCCCCAAAATCATATTCTTGTTCACACCATTCGGCAACCTACTCCTCCTCAATATCAATCCCGGATGTTATCTCCTATCCACCCCAGCATTCCAATCTGGCTGATACGGCAACTGATTGATGTTGAAATAAATAATACCCATCAAATCCGACATTCGCACTATCACACCAGATGGTTCGAGGATCGTAGACGTATGGCTGTGCTTGGACAGTCGTTGCACTGCATTTTCTGTTTGTCAAATCTGCAAAACTTGAAGCGGGAAAAGATGAGATTTACTTGTAGGTGTATATGGCATTCTGAGAGAGCATCATCCATATGTATACATTCCCTAGGCTATCAGACGAAAAGCCATTCGCATTCCCTTGTTACCCAAGATTCTTCACGATATCGAATGCTCGCTTGGCGGATAGAGTATCACAGAACGGATTTGCACGAAAGTACTGTGTTTCGGTGGAAAAGCGGTAGTTTGAGGTCAGCGGGGAGCAGTACAAGATCTAGGCATCTTGTCAGCTCCGTGAGTCTCGCCAAAGAAAAGAGCAGCACTCACATTACAGTAAAGGCTCGGTTCCGCACCATCTAAACCTTCCTCCTGAAAATCCAGTGGGTTCCCCTTCTGTCTCAGGTAGAAGAGTATTCCACTGTAGCTCGGTACACCAGTGTATGTTCTCAATGTGCTCGGGTGTTGGCTCAGCTGCCTCCAGCTCTCCCCAGTGCCAAGACCGATCATGACGAAGCCTGTTCTCCCTTCATTGCTCCAATCCACAATGTATGCAATTCCTCCACCGGAAGCTGTGGTGTTTGCTCGCATATCGAGACCCAGGTCGTCCACGTATGAACCGGGGTAATGAACGATGGGCGGAAGCGTGCAAGTTCAGGTGATCGAGTCGTTCGAAAAGTCATTCGCGACTAGCTTCAGCCCTACTGGAGCGGCATATGGCATACTTGGAGCTAGTGGCTGGTTGGTAGTGGGCTGCTCGGTGTCGAGAATCCACAAGCTATCGTCTGGTGTAATGTAGAGAGCTTGGACGGATGTGAAGGTGTTGCGGTCGTTGCTGCCGAACTGGATGCTGTCTGTGACATCGAAAGACCTCCTGGAGGTGTGTCCAGCTCCAGAGGTGGGTATGGAAGTTCTCCTGCCTGTTTCACAATTTCTCCCTGACTGTAGGCGTATCTTTCTCGAGCGTAGCATGCGAAGACTCGTCCTTGTTTCGAGACGGCGAGGTCGATCGGCCATTGATCGTAGTAATAGTAGAACTCTTCGACTGGAGGACCGTATGTGCCGGTGTCAATTCGAACATTTCAAGGTCCAGTCGTGCAGAAAGTACTGTTGAGCGTGGGGTTGAAGGTCGTCGAGTTCTGGGCAGTTGTCAGGCCGGAGAGGCCGGCTACAGCGAGGCGTGAAAACAGCTTCATTGGGGAGAAACGAGGAGTACCCAATATCTGCCTAAGGCACGGAAAAGAAATCAAAAATGAATATGCACTTATCTATCAGGTTCGTTGCCATCGTACATCAAGTCGTTGATGATCTCATGAAGTTACTTCAGCCAGGGTCTGGAGCAGTTCGAGCTTCTAGAACGAAGCCCCTTTCGAGCGATTTGCCCTTTGGGGTACGCGACTGGATAGCCAATCATCGAATAGCACGGAACGGTAATTCTTTCCGTTGCAAATATAGTGGACGAAGGAGAACTTTTGAAGTGATGACGCTGACAGGAGGATTCGGAAACTAAATTAGGTTGTGGAGACCCATGTCCGGTACATTTTTAGCGACCGAAGGCCCCTGATCGGGATATTTGGCAATCTTATCAATAGGAGGCCCAGGAACTTCACCACCAATTCATTTAGGCGTTCCTTCTCAGACCCATTTTTTTTATGGGTTCTCTCTAATTGCACAACAGTTGGCGACTCTCAGCCATCCCTAAACAGACTTATGACCACCTTCTCATTCATATAATCATATTCGCCATTGCGTCTTTGAACATTACCATTTTAGTCTTCGAACTTCTCCACCATCGATACCCTTGTCTTCCTCGCCTCATTCATCATCATCGCCATCTTCTTCGCTCGCAGATTCACTGGGCTGACTCCATTCTTCTACACCATACTCGAGATACTCTTCTTCTCTCGGAGTAAGTGAGGCGTCGGATAGAACCAAATCTTCTCAATCGTGTATTACTAAATTCCATTACTTGTACGGAGAATCCGTTGCTGTCAAGATCCTGACGGAGGCGAGAAGGTAAGATGATGTCCTGCACAAGCAAAGAAAGTTCCAGGTTGGCTTTGACGGTGAAGTCGACGAATGGAGCAGTGCTTACCACTCGAAATATCTGCGAAGAACTCGGACACTTGATCAAATCATCACCAAGCAACGGAGCGATGATCTCCGAGCAGCGTGCAAGTTGTTGATGTAAAGAAAGGGTTGTCTAGAGGTTCTGAGCTTACTTGTACCCACTTGGGCTTTCATAAGAGGACCCGAAATAATTTAAATCACAACTGAACACTCCATGATATGTAGGCGGAACTTTGCAGAAGATACTGCATCCGAATCTCACTCGTACCCAACTGCCGTGATTCATAAGTATTCCTCAAAATCTTTCTTACTTCACATCACAGGCCCAAATGCAAACGCAAAACCAAACTCATGAACAGCCGTAACAGAACAAGCAAGCATAAAACAGACAGCCACACCACCTCTAACGCAAAAAAACAGTCTGACCGCCCACGCAAAAAAACAAAAATAAGCCACCCACCTCTACTCTACCCAAGCTTGCAAAATCTCAAAAAGCCGCCTTTCCCCACTCTAACCCGTCAAACACACTGAACTTGCCCATCACTTCTCAAGCAAAAACCCCAATTTCCCAATGTCCCCTCTTCCTCCCCATCTCGCACTCCTCTGCGGCTTAGATTCCACCCCCGCGAACCCCGCAACCCACTCGACAGCAGGCGCAATAACCTTCTCGTGCACCTCACCTCCAATGTCCTCCCAAATATCGAAAGCATGACCTGCTTCGAACAGGATCATGGTCTGCCGATGCGAGCCGCTGGTTCCGAGCGCGGAGTGGAATTTGACGGCATGGGAGAGCTCGAAGACGTCGTCGTTTGCGCCCATTATTTGGTAGGTTGGCGGGTATTTGTGCATTTTGCTCAGCTCGAGGGGACCTATCATATGTGTTAGGGAAGTTTGGGATCGGGAGAAGGGGAGGGGAAGGGGAAGTGGAATCGTACTGATTGCATCGATTTCGTCCTTAGTTATTGACCCCCGCTCGGGGAGTCTCAACTTTCCGTCATCGCCTCTGGTCAGCCCTCGAAGCAGGTACTCGCGGATGAGGGCTTTGCGAAAAATTGTGAGAACCATAACTGTTCTGGGACGTTTGTAGTCTTCCGGCTTTTGAACAACCGGAAACTCAGTTGGTTGGTGGTCGAAGTACGTTCCAGCAGTAAGAAGTTCAGATGTGCAAGGAGGTAGAAAGAGCTTCGAGAGACGGTCACTATGAAGAGACGGGAGTCCGTTCATGTTGGTCGGGCCGTACAAAGACAAGATGGCCGTTGGTTGTATGGTCCAAAGCTTTGGCTTATAGTTGATGTCAGCTGCTGTCATGTTGCCAATGTGCTTCAGAACTCACAGTCAAAAGGGCAAGGTGGGCTCCAGCGGAAGCTCCAACCACAATGATCTTATCGCCCTGGACGCCGGAGAAGTAGTCTCTGACCTCTCGTGCTAAACTCTTCCTCAGCCAACCCTCCACGTCACGGACATCGTCCATCTGACCTTCGAGCTTTGTTTCTGGAAGGAGGCGATAATCCATAGAGGTCACTATGAACCCCAGTGACAGGAAATGATAAAAGAGCGGTCGGGAGTAGTCCGTCCTGTTCCCACCACTCCATCCACCCCCGTGTATGAACAGCATGACCGGAGGATTGGCGACATCATGCTCAGTTGGTACATAGATGTCAATAGGAATGGTGATCCTATCTACAGTTTTGTAAATGCATGTCTTGGTGATCGAGAGTGCGGGAGGATGAGGCGGTATGCTGAAGGCTTTCATTTCTGGAAGCTATGCTATAGCTCAGGGCGGAGACAGGATTCCTTCCGGAAACATCGAGGAGCGCAAAGAGGCGCCAGACTTGACACACGCAAAGCGGGGGGAGGGGTGATACATGATATCCTCCGAAGGTAGGGGGAAACACGGTCCTGGAACAACGACCGCGTGCCATTGGGTCTCTGCATAAGTGGGGGCAACAAGAGCAAGCTGTGTGGACAGCGTTCATAGGCAGGTCTCCACGTGCTCAGGAGGGGCCGGTACAATCATCCTGTCACAACTGGTCGGGCTTGCAGTAGTCTGCGGGCTCCAACACCACAACTAGGCCCGATGCCACTTCCTGCACTTGCTGCGCTTGCTTAATCTTTCCGACTTTTTACGTACAAACAGCGACGGCAGATAACTTCAAACATTGCCTTTCAAAAACTCGCGATTGGCTCTTGAATTGCCTTGTGTAACGCTGCATCACTTATTCTAGGTAGGGTTGCGACACCGAAATTCCTCCACGATATCTCATATTGCGCCACCACCTCGGTGACCGCACAACTCTGTTTCTTTTTCCACCATCATTCTTTTATTCGTCAACGTTTCCGAGGCGTCAGCCCCCATATTAGAAGGCTTGGTATTTCGGCGAGGTGGCCATATACTCTCCGCAAGGTATGGAGAGCGCTTCACCGCTGTCGTGTTGAGTTGAAGAAACGGTGTTTGAAACTTTCTTTTGCGGCCGCTGAGTAACGGCCACGAGCCAGGATGTCCCTGCTCGAAATGCAATGGTCCAAAAACCCAATTTGACAGATGCAAACCTGCAAGGGGGGACATGCCAAAATCAAGGGAAAACGAGCACAGCATCGAGAAAAAACACCGGGTTGCAGCATCGATACCCGACGAATATGTCCCTAGGAAAGTGACGTGGCAAGGGAGCCTGAGAATGGTGTGCTAGAGAGACTGTCAAGAAAAATTGCCGCTGTCCTGATCCCGACCACCAGTCGCCTTGGACGCAAGTAAAGAGACGAACCAAAGCATTTGACCGCTCTTCAACTCGCCGATAGGATACCACTTGCGCTGGAAAATGCCTCATATCTCCAAGACCTTCGGACAACTTCCTAGGAACTTCAGCGTCATCGTCTTCGATACGATCTCAGTTCT
This sequence comes from Hyaloscypha finlandica, assembly GCA_021399475.1. NCBI lineage: Eukaryota > Fungi > Ascomycota > Leotiomycetes > Helotiales > Hyaloscyphaceae > Hyaloscypha > Hyaloscypha finlandica. The sequence continues at coordinate 137,935 of JAJTUR010000076.1, read as the reverse complement.
GCGCCTGCGCAACTTGACCAAGAGTAGCAGCTAGTATCCATGCCCGATTCACTACCTCTTGTATATCGCATGCCAATGAACCGGAATAAAACTTGTATAATTCGTCTCGCCATGAATAGCCACGGCCCGCACTTCAGGTCCTTCGGAACTATTTGCAGGTTACGATATCCACTTGGAAACAGGACTAACCACACTTGAGAGGGGAGGCAAAACCGTAAACGCGCGGTGCTCTGATGCTTCCAAACAACTCCAAGCAACTCCAAACTCTGAGGCATTAGCGTGACCGAAGCTCGTATTCCGACCGGAACAGCCATGGAACAGCCACTGAGGCTCATACGTGTCTCTTCATCGAACGCTCTGGGTGTTGTCGTGATCTCTGAGACGGTTTCACTATCCCCAGCTTTGCAAGGGAAGAGAGTAACTCTCGGGCTGATGTGTGTCGTTGATGAAGTGAAGTCAAGCTGGAAGTCAAATTGCCCTCTGCACGGGACGCCGATTTTCGGAAGCGATGCGCTAGGCCGAACACGGACCATTCAACTTCCTTTGACCTGCCCAGCAGGTCTAGATTAATTGTTGGTGGTCCAGAAGACCTTAACATTTTGTATTTTCTGACTACGCTCAGAGTAGCTTCCCCTCTGCGTAGCTGTGGTGTGAAACTACGGTGTCGAGAGAAAATGTAGGATTGACGTTCACGGTAATGATACCGCTTGCACCTGGGCGATGTCCAGTATCTTAGATCTAATGCGGATGTTCAACAAGTTTACAGTTTAAATGGCGATATGAGCATGAACTTGTACTATGGCCCAGTTGACTGTTATAAGCTTTTTGGATGAGCAATGATGAACCCATTGTATGCATGCTCTAACTAAGGACACCTAGAAGTCAATGCAAGCTCTCCACAACTCCATCTTATGCCATGCCATGCCTAACATGTCCACGGCAATCCAAATTCAAGTCAAGATCAATCTCGAACGACTCTAACCTCATCTCCTCTTGCCAGCAGCAGGACCACTGGGCAAGCCTGTTGGCCTGGGCCGTCCTCCCCCTCCACCATATCCTCCGCTGAATTCGGACTCATTGGTAGCCCAAGGAGCAGTAGCAGCAACAAACGGCTTGTCACTCCCGCTTCCTCCGCCATATCCATTTCCAGTCGGCATAAACCTATCCTCATAGTTGCCGCTACTTCCACCACCCGATGAACCGTAACTATTACCCCTCTGTACCGGTGGAGGTTCTGACGCAGAGTTAGCTGGCGATCCCGCCCTCCCCCTATTATAAGCCCCCTTCAACCTATCCTTCGCAGATATGCCCGCCGAGCTCCCAGGCGGAGTCTGAACGTCACTTCTGCCATATCCCCCAGCACTCTGCTGATAACTCCCCGCCCTCGCACTCGGCAACGGCCTAGGTTGCACCTGCGCTTCCTGCGCTGGCGCCTGTCTCTGAAAGGGATTCTGTCTCGGTCCTCCAGACGTAGCACCTAATCGCGATCCCCGTCCTTGCCTCAAGCTCGCTTGATCCTGCTGCTGCTGCTGCGCTGGCTGAGAATCCCATAGACTACTCAACGCCCCGCCTCCGGATCCTCCTGGTTGATTTTGTAGCCCTCCGTAGCGTGCGCCGACGTTTGGTTGTGCGTAGACGGGTGCTACGACGACTGGAGGGGGTGCCTTTGGGTCGGGAGGCAGCCACGCGGGGAAGGGACGCCCTTTTTCGGTATAGTAGGCTCGCAGCACGCGGCAGATGTGTGTGTCGTCTTCGGTGTCGCCGTCGTTCTCGGAGGGGAGGAGGTTCTGTCGGATGGAGGCGACGCGGGAGGTGGTGGTTGTGAGGAGGGAAGAGAAGTAGGAGGTCATTGTGGGGTCGTGCTGCCTGCGCAGCGACGATTCGCGTTGCGCTGCTGCAGAGAGTGAGTGGCGATGTATTTGATTGAGGTGGTGAGGTAAGATAGAGCGACAGTAATCAAGTAGACTACAGGTGTTGTAATTGCAAAGTGTGAGGTAGACGGTATTTCATGCGTTTGTTGAAGTGATTGAAACATGTTTCGCGACCAACATTGGAAAAGGTCCGACCCCACCACCAAGGAATTGAGGGGCCTGGCCGGAATATTCATAAGTTCATACATCACAGTCACACCAACAGGATGTCCAATACAAATGATAGTGCTTTAGTACTTCTTCGACTTTGCAATTTATCATCAATATCCGGGGAAATCTACGGCGCCTGATGCCAGTCGTCTACAAAATACCCCACCATGACCACATTTCGTTTTACAAACACCATGCATGAAAAAAAAACCCCCAGCTCAAGCCAACGCAAGCTCCCGTTGTGGAGCCTCCACTTCCTCTTCGTACTCGATCTCCATCCTTGGGAATTTCTTTTTCGGCTTGGCTTTCGACACTGGGCCCTTCTTCCTCTTTGCGCCAGCCTTTTCGTCCTCTTCGCTGCTATCCTCCTCGCTGTCTTCCTCGTCCTCATCACCAGTCTCAGCATCTTCCTCGCTGCCCAGCCAATCCTCAAGATCGCCCAGATCCTCCTCATCCTCACCCAAATCACTGACATACTCCACATCGCCAACACCCTCTTCGTCCTCAAACTCTTCTTCGTTTTCCTCCTCCAACTCTTCCTCCTCAATCCCTTCGTCCAAATCCTCATCCCTAGTGCCCTCACCTCCTCTCTCGAGACCCTTGAGAACCTTCTTCCAAATCGCCTCACTAACATTTAGCGGCTGATCACCATACGCACCACTCCTCAGTCGCTCAATGAGTTCTCTTTCAATAGCTCTCTCCACCTTCGCCGCGGCCTCCGCCTTCCTCTCCCTGGTCTCCTCCCTCCTCCTCACCTTTGGCGCCAACTTCGGCACCAACTTCTCTCCCAACCGCTCATCCTCCTTCGCCAACCGCCGCATCCTAATCCCAACCTGTGTCAACCTTGTAAGTCTCTGCTTGCACTTGTGAATCAAGAATTTCGGCCAGTAGATCAATCGCTTGTCAACTTGTTCTAGCGCCTGTGCATAGTTTTGTGATAGCTTAATGCGTTCCCAGAGCTTGGAAGGCATGTGTGCGCGCTCGATGGTCTTCATGTAGAGATACAGGGTGCCGGACCCGGGGTGTGCGCGGACGGTTGCGTAACGGGAGTTGGCGAGAGGACATGATTGCCGATTGCAGAGACCGGTGACATTGTATTCGTTGCGGCAGAAGTTCTTCTCTTTTGTAGTCCTGTAGAGATTAGGATTTTGCTCCCGAGGCTGGAGGAAGGGACGAACTTGAGCTTGAACGAGCAGAATTGCTGGTTGATGACCTGCCAGACGATCTCATCTGAAGACATGGTGATCGCACTTTGATCTCATCAATAGTTGACGAGGGGAAGAGTGTTATCCGCGGTCTCGATCCCAATGGTCGAATGTGTTATTTCTACGCACCCGAAATTTCAGACCCTTTCCACTTTTTTCTTACCTGAGTAGATCCGGCAGAACTTTGGCGGTGAGACGACACGTGATGCGAAATTCCACTCCGTATCCAGGTGGCTCCCATCTTTAACATCCATCTCTGCCCTCACAATCGTAACTCGAGTGAAGAACCATTGCCATTCAGATTATCAATTACGACACCGAGCCTTTATGATGATAACACCCCCCCTCCATTTTTTGCTTTTGGCCCATCTTGACTCGGCACCTTCAGACAAGGACTTGCGAGAGATTGAAGGACACAGAGTGGCACCCCAGATCACTCTCGGCCTGGACAAAGGCTTCCAAGTTGACGAGGCAGCTTACCACTTAGGGCCTTTGTATTATCCTTTCTACGTTCGCTGCTGCAGTCTCCGGGTTTCGCAGACTGCCACAGGTTGCTAGTCGAGGAATGTGTGAGAGGATGCTAGTGCATCTTGATGGGGCTTCTATCTTGCTTCTTTGAACTGTATTTTAGATTGGCTTTTCTTTTAATTTATTTAATTGGAGAAATTGGGACACGATTTACGTCTCTTTAACGCCCAAACAAAAGTCCAGAATTTAGGTTGATAGATATTGTATTCCCCAGGATGACCTAATTATCAAGGCCATTCAATTCCAGAATAAGGGCGAAGTCTATGGTGGTTCAACTACCACGGCCATCGCGGTTGCAGAAGCAGATCCTCATTAGGACCATCCTGGAGTCAGTTCGACCCTTAGAACTTCAAAGCCTGAGATCTGCGTCGGGCGTCACTGCTTGACAAGTTTTCGCTTCCCTGTTCATGAGATACAAGAATCTATCTAATAAGATTAGAATTAAGTGGACCTGGTGTTCTGGAACTCACGGGGTTGGAAGTACCAGGAAGCTCCTCTCTCTAAACGGAGACCCGCGCTTACCAGCAGCCAAGTTCCCCCCACCTCTTCGCGTTCTCCACTCACGGGGTGGTCTGCGTCGAGGCTATCAATTTCAGGTAAGCGTTTCCCTCTTCCACCAAGCTCCAAAACGAACATACCATGCGAGGCTGAATCGTCAAATATCATTACCGCTACCTATCCTTTAATGAAAACGATATGCTTGCCGTTACTGCAGCTCTGCTGGGACCAAATCCCAGTATTCACCTCTATTCCAATGGACCTAAAAAGAACTTGTCTGATGGAGGCAGTAGAGTCGGCTAGAGACCAGTCGTTGAGTCTGCTGTGGAGTCTAGCACAGCGTCCGTCTTTCCAAGTGCTTGTCGTTGACTGGAGTTGATGACTTGATGTATGGCACGATTGCGGTGAAATGATTTCGTACTCGCTCGGAGAGTGATGAGCTGGCGAAAACCATGAAGCCGAGGGTGCTACAACGAGGACCCCGAAGTATGTAAAAGCAAGCAATCAGAGAATATAATGTATTTTTGCTTCCTCTATTTGGCGTGTCTAGCTCTTGTGTCTGAATTCATGATCGTCTTCCTCTCTTGGAAGTTAAAACTACTTACGCAGGGATTTCATGTTAGGCTCATATCTTCAAGTCTCGGAATATCTACAGATGAGATTACATCTGACGCCTGCTGGCCTCAAGGAGGCATCTGGCGACAACCCAGACAATCGATTGGCGTTGTTCGGCACATCCCATTGGGTTTGATTTACCCTTTATCGAGATGTCCTGGATGACTAAACAACCCTGTCTTGAAAAGCGGCACTAATTTTCAATTTCCCTCAAGCTAGAGAATGCAAATACTTCCTTACTAAATGTACACATGCGATGGTGTAGAGTCAAAGTCTACTCCCTTCGGATATTCTTGGATGTTTTAGAATATCAGTTCCTCTCCCTCTAGAGTCTAAATGAAAGTCCAAGTTTGACCTGGGACGTTGAAAATGAGTGCCGCTTTTTCTGTCCACCAGGAGCGGGTTGTGTTCAGGTAACGGCGATCACCGCCTGTTTCCAATGTCGTTCAAGTTTCAGTGAACACATCCCGTGCTCCACAACACAGCGATGAATATTCACAATACTGCCAATTTTCAATGCCTATTCATCTCAGTGGTAAAAGTACCGCGCCTCTCCACCATAAGATTTCACCTCTATCGTGGGTGTCTCCAGCATGGCCGAGATAAGTACCCCAAGCGAGCAACGGCTCAACCTCTGCAACGGCTGCAAAGAGGTGGACGCGGCACTTGATCTGTACTACGAGCACCACAGAAATGGAGCCAGCGATGACTGGCAAAAGCTGAAATACACCCTTGGCACCCTGGACGAACTCTCACACACCTGCGCCTGCTGCCTGGACATCGCAGCCTCCCTCCCAGCATTCAACCACGCATACAGCCCTGTTAACAAGTTTCGACTGGTGATCGACGATACAGATATCATGCTCAAGTACAAGGTACCCCGGAACATGAGGGGGGACTTGGAGACAGATTATCTCTTTCTTCTACCGACTGAACCAAAATCGGAAACGCTCGAGCATGCGACTCCTTTCGACCCGGCCTACTTCGACCTCAAGCTGGTTCGACGATGGGTTGAAAGGTGTGAGACTTTGCATGGGGAGGCTTGTTGCCCAGCCAAGAAAGTCCCGCTCCCCGGCCTGGACTCGATCCTACTCATCGACGTCGTCGACTGGTGTGTTGTCTCCGCGCCCCCAGAGGCTAGGTATGTTGCTCTCAGCTACTGCTGGGGTCAAACCGCAGCCGTCCGAGCCCTCAAGCACAACATATCAGTCCTCAAGACTCCAGGTGCTATATCTCCTTGCACGACCTCGTTCAAGATCCCCCCGACGATTGCAGATGCGATGACCTTTACGACTGAAATCGGGGAGAGATATCTCTGGGTCGACTCGCTCTGCATCATCCAAGATGACTACAACACAAAGCAGCTGCACCTCGACAACATGGCCTTTATCTACGCCAATAGCTATTTCACTCTAGTCGCCGCCGAAGGACCAAATGCTGACCACGGCCTACGCGGCGTTGGAGAGAGCAAACGCGATCTGCCCATCCACAAAATCCGTCTCCCGTCTGGATCTCTCGTATTGAATAAGCCAAGAGCTGGCTTTAGGCTAGACTCAATCTGGAATTCCCGAGGCTGGACCCTGCAAGAATCTCTCTTCTCGAGACGGTTAATTCTCTTTGATGGGTTCGTCTCGTGGGTATGCTGCGAGGGAGAATGGTCCGAGGACACCGACCGGGAGCTCGATTTGCAGGGAAGCAGTAGCTTCCTCCTCACAGACCGTGTAGGCCTGTATGGCCGGCTCCCCCTCTGGCCCGATCTGCGAGTTTGGGGTAGTTTGGTCTCGCAGTTCAACAAGCGCGACTTGACGTTTGATAAGGACGTCATCGATGCATTTGCTGGAATAGAAACAGCTGGAAGACCTTCCTTTCCTGGCGGATTCCTGCTCGGCATGCCGCAGTTCTTCTTTGACATTGCAATGCTGTGGCAGCCGGAGAGAAGACTAATCAGACGGATGTAAGTTCCAATTTCTCGGAGTATCGGTCCCTCGGTAGCGGTGTCCCAGAAGCTCTTGAGACGCTCTACTCGCGCCGCCCAATAGCCGCAGGAACATTCTACTCCGAAAATACCCGGAAGAAGTATGCTAACTCCGATTTCTTGGAAAGCAACGGCGGGTCCAACCATCTCCCCAGTTGGTCGTGGGTTGGCTGGAAAGGAGAGATCGAAACTCAGTTGTGGGGGGCTAGTAGTGACTTGCCATACAACGAACGCTACCCTTTACCGGAGATTATAATCGAGCCTCTAGTTCAGTGGAAGGCTCTGGAATCGCCGGAATACCCAGAGCAGCACGCTATTCCAAACTCGTATGCAGCCCATCGCTCGAAAGCTGTGCCTTATGCTGGATGGACAGAACATCAGAATAATCGTGCCACTCATTACACGCACGACAAAGTCCCCGACCAATACTTCAGATACCCAGTGCCCCTTCTCGAGGACTCGCATACACCTTCTCCAGCGAAGCATCTGTGCTTCCTCTCATTAACAGCCATGCGATCCTGCTTCAAGATCGGCGGTATACTAGAAGACAGATTCGCAGAGAAGGGACGCTTTGGCCCAGACCCTTTTACCTTCAACGTGAGCATTTTGGATGCTGCAAACAGAGCAGTTGGTGCCCTGAGACTCAACCTTGAAGACGTAAATGAAGCCCCAATCGGAGAGGAATGCGAGCTCATCACAATATCGGCAGGTACGGCAAGGATCGGAGAAGGGCAACATAGCTATCTATGGAAGAGGGACGAGTGGGCGTTGAAGCAGTGGCATAACGCCGTATCTCAGGGGATATTAATAGAAGAGGGAAGCGAGGAAGAGGGAAGCGGTGGGGGCGAGTGGGAAGACGCCAAAGAGGACGAAACATACAATTTCTTCAACGTCTTTTGGATTGAGCGCTCCGGAGGCACTTGCTATCGCAAGGCTCTGGGAAGAATAATCAAAGGGGCCTGGGTGTGCAATGAACTTACCGATATTGTGCTTGGGTGACTCCTATCTAGAGTGGTTGTAGCGCAGTTGGCAGCGAGGGGCCGAGTTAGACCCTCTTTTGAGAACTGGGATGTGAATTAATCCTGATCTATCCTACTCTATCCTACACTTGATATTTGGGTGCTCTAGAGCTCATTCATTATCCGGTTTGATAAAGACACAGCCATGCGTGCACGATGTGCTGCTCACATCACTGACCCAAGAACCCTTGGCGTTTTATTAATAAACCTTAACAAGGAGGCCAAAGAACATAGACAACATATATAAAGTCTCGAATTATATTTTGAGTGGAGAGAATCAATTATTTAACGGCTCTGCATGATGCCTCCACATGATTTGCACCAGATTCGAGCACATCAGTCTCGCACATCAGTCTCCGAAGCTCTCCTCACATTCAAAGCGCAGCAGTTCTCGCCTGCTCTTTCCGCCCTCGAATCCCTTTCCTGCCACAAGAGGCCCTTCGCAAAAAATCCAAGAACTACTTCGAAGCGCAGGGGTCCGCAGTCCTTTTTTATTGCGCCTCAGGCGTGCACGAATAGGGTTCTTTTAGCGAGCCGTCCAGGGGTAGTTCTAGCAAGTAAGGGCCTGTCCTGCCAATTTCATGTGACCTCCATACACCACCATACACCATTTGAAATTTACTATTCCCACAACAACGGCACCTTCCGTAAATGAGCCCTCCATATCTTTCTATATGAAAAAATATAGGTCCACTATATAGATCGCCTTTTTTGTATAATTTTAAAAGCTGGTCGCGACCAGCTTTTGACCAGGGCCCCCTACTACTACCCTATAAATCCAGAGTAAATGCCCAGAAATAATTACGAGAACCTCGATTTCTTTTTTAATATTTAATTGCTCTATAATAAACTATTACCTAAGTCTTAAATAAAATCCTAGAATTAAGTAAAGGCGCAATACTTTTAAGCCTAAGGGAATTTCGCAAGCCTAGAAGCCCTAAAGTAAAGATTACGCGATAAGGGGCTACGTGGTGCGTGTAGTAACGCAGGGAGGCACGGGCCTTTAAAATTAATCAAAAAGCACCTGAATGGTATATGGAATTGGCAGGACAGGCCCTAATAAGTTCGTGCCAGTGCCTGAGCTAATAACAAGACAATGATCACATCGGCCGGAAATAATGCGAAAGCTCGACTTCTTTTATCACGCCAGCATTAGATGAGGTAGGTGACCTTAGAATAGGTTTATTGAAGTTCTGTGAGAGGTAAGGATTCCGTGCTGTTATTTAATCGTGGCTGAGGGGAGGGGTCAGGATTCATCCATGATATCAACAGGATGTTTTGATTCCTTGAACATATATCTAATCTGGATGGGGAGAGCACAATGGAACATCGATACCGGTTAAAAACAGTGAACAGAATCAGACTCCAGCATGCGGATACCGTGCTAAAGAAATGTGGAGTTCGCCGATCACTGACTATCTGGTACGTTGATTGGATGATCTGCGAGTTTTAGGTAAAATTGCAAGTCGTGTTCTACACTTCTATTTGTTGATGGTTGGATTAACGTACTATCAGAAGAGTCCTAGTAGTGCATTAGTGGACTGAAATTTAGGTGAGAATCTTGATCACTTAGAGCCCATACCCCTGACCAAAACACCTCGGTATTCAACTGATGTGCTTCTTGCAGAAATACTACGTTACCCTCATTACCATTGAAAGAGAATAAACAATTCGGGATATTTCGAGAAACACCCTAAGTTTGTCTTGACAAGAGCCTTGTGCTTCTTATTTGACTGATGCACTTGCAGGAATACAAGTAGGGACCGGAGAAACGTTCCAAGAATTATTTGAAACTTTTTACTCACAAGTCCCGGTTGCTTTTGGAAGTTTGGTCAAATTTTCGGGTTTCGAAATTTCAGAAACAAATCTTTTAAGATGCGGTTCTCCACGAGCTCACTACTTCCCTATATTCTCCTAGTGCCACGAGCACTTGCAATGCCGGCAACGACCGATCTGGAAGCTCCCAGTGGTAGAAGAAACGACCGTTCCGTGCTTAATCCCCGGCAACTTGGAAGTTCCCAACAATCATTTCCAGCTATGGTCAATGCTCTGGAAATAATGCAGTCAGAATTCTGGGGAGGGAGCGACTGGCCTTTAGGGATTGATTGGACTAAAGCTGTGTTCAACCAAATTGAATGGGCGGCTCTCAATTCCATTGCAAGATATGGGGGAGTAAACACCACTGCCACTGTCAACAAATACTACTCACAACTTCTGAATTTCTATAATGGGGAGAATACGGCCTCCGTGATGAATGAAAAGTACGACGATATGCAATGGGTTGTTCTCGAGTGGCTGGAAGCAATCAAATTCTTGAACGTACACGAAAACACTACTCAGAACCAGAACTACATTGCCGAATTTGCTCATCGTGCCCGGCAGTTTTGGGATGTAGCTACTCAAGGTTGGAACACCACGCTTTGTGGTGGAGGGATAGTTTGGACTTACACACTCCTTCCCTACAAGAATGCTATCACCAATGAGCTCTACATATCATCCAGTATTAGCATGTACCTCAACTCGCCTCCGGATAACATTAGCTCCCCAGCCATTCCGGCACACGATCCAAAATACCTCAACGCCGCAATAGATGCCTACAAATGGCTCTCGACGATTGGCTTTACCAATTCCCAGGGACTGTATGTGGATGGTTTTCACATCGCTGGATATCAGAACGCATCGGACCCTGGAACTGGGAATTGTGACCAACGCGATGAATCTGTCTACACATACAACCAAGGTGTTGTCCTCTCTGGCCTCCGAGGACTCTGGGAGGCCACTGGTCAAGAATTCTACCTTGACGACGGCCATACCCTCGTGCGCAACGTAATCGCTGCCACTGGTTGGGTTTCTAGCACTCAGCGAAATCCGGCCTGGTCAGGACTCGGTATCAATGGGACCTTGCAGGATCTTTGTGATGTGACCAACAGCTGCAGCCAAGATGGTCAGACCTTCAAAGGCATCTTCTTCTCCCATTTCACAGCTTTCTGCAAGCCCCTTGTAGTTGGCCAGAAAGAGGGTGTCATCTTCAAGGGAACGCAAGCCCAGGCTGATGCACACCAAGCAAAGTGCATTAACTATAAGGATTGGGTCCAACATAACGCTGAAGCTGCGTACGAAACTCGTAATACAGCAAGTGTGTATGGAGGAAACTGGGACGTTCCTGCTGCGGATGCATCTTGCGCTTCCTCGCCCACGCAACCCGCTGGCTCTTCGGATTACAGGAATAAAGGTATTCCGGGAAATTGGACGTTGCCTGATCTCGCTCCAACTGCTGTTTCTGATATTGGGCTTATTGGAACTGAAGCCACCTGTTCTCCGAATACGACAGATCCAAACAGTTCGGGTAGGGGCAGAACCCCAGAGACTCAGAGCGGGGGGTTGGCTTTGATGATGGCTTTGGTACAGGCGGAGTCAAGTGAATGATTTGACAAGGAATTTACTATGGGGACCTTTTGAGTTAAAGGTATGGCCTAGGAGTTACGGAATATAGAGTGAGAGCAGACTGAAGCAACGACAGAGTTACAAGATGAATGAACAAGGTGGAAGAAAGGGGGGCGATGCACGTGATCTGAGTGGATTCTTCGATTTGCAGTACTTGAAAGAGAAACACATGCCATCCATCCTATATGCTTTTCGCCATCGTTCCCTCTGTTAAATGATCAATTTATTACCTGTGGGGGTGGCACATTGAATCATAGTCACGTGGCGTTAGTCAGCCCAGACATCCACTTCAAAAATCTCACACCTCCTCCTTTCCCCATCATCATCCACCACAATCCAAAAATCATGTCGCCTCCATCGCCCGTCCCAAAATACATCTACAAAATCCTCCCCTCTTCACCGCCTCCCCCTTCACCACTACCTCACAACCTCCCACTCTCGGCCCTTGACGCACGAGACAATTTCATCCACCTCAGTACCTCGCACCAAATTCTCGGCACACTCAATAACTTCTTCACGAATGAGGATTACGTATTCATATTAAGAGTGGAATATGCTACCGTAGGGAAGTGGATCAAATGGGAGGACTCACAGGGGAAGAATCCAGGAGAGAAAGGAGGTTGTTGGGATGTGAAGGGCGAGAAGGGAGTGTTTCCGCATATATATGCGAATGGAGAGGATGGTGGACTCCGCTTGGGGAGGGAGGAGGTGGAGAGTGTGGGGAAGTGGGTGAGGAAGGGGAGTACATGGAGTGGAGAGGGATGGCCATTTGTGAAGGATGTTCCTGAAGAGTAGTGATCTTCGCTCTGTGGAAGACATGTCCAACTGCTGGTATCTTTCGGGGTGTTGATTCAGTAGAGCATGCCTTCCAAGCCGTCCAATAAACCAATCAGTCAGCAATCAGCTAAGCGATTTTGACAGCTGATTAGCTTATCACATCCAGGGGAAGTAGGACATTTTGCGGGGCATTGATTAAGCTCGTGGAGCAAGCTTCGTCGACACAGCAACGAGTGCACTTTACGCGTGCGCAAAGGCCCATGCGGCTGATAATTGCAGGGATTTTGAAGAACTACCCACTTCCAGAGTTTTAGGGCCTAATGGTTAAGGTTTTTATTAGCTAATTACTCTAAGGGACCCAAAATCGCGATATTAGTATAAGTTAACTGATCGGTTGTTTATAAGTTAGTATGTCTTCAGCTGACTGATTTATATAAGAATTAACGTCCGACTGAATGGCTTAGTATTCTCGCTTATAAGCTGGCTAAAAAGCTGGCAGGCTTATTGGACGGGTTGCTCGATCATGATAGTGGTACGGCTCCAAACTTGATGAGCAGGTGGGAATGCCGATCCACCTACTGGATTTCGGTGATGAATGCCAGTATTTGGAACGCCTAGAAGATTCTACTAACAGGATTCCATTATGTCATTCCAACCCCAGAATGAGTCTTCAACTGCAAGTGCAGAAGCTCTGATGAAATGTGTCCTTGAAGTGTCTTTGGATTCATGTGCTCTAATCGCAGGGGAATGAAAATCTTCTCCAACTAACACACTGGGCCACTATTGAAATACTATTTCATCGCAAAATGGTGGTTCTGTCTCCAGTGGTATCAGTTGTGCGATGGAATGACGTCTCGTGGAATCGTTCAAATAGGGCTTGGGCTGACAACAGGGCTGAGACTCGGCGCTTTCTTGAGCTCGGATTAGAAGGCCAACACAACTTTTCTCAAAGCCGCCCCACAAAGCTAAGGCGAATCGGAACGAGGAATGAGGAGATAGGACAACAAGGCCGCATGGGAGGGCCCGCACTTTACTGAATTGGGACTCAAGAGCAGTACCGCATGGACTCATGGAGGTCGGGAGTTTCTTCGAAAGTGAAGAGGAAGAGGAAGAGAGTGAGGCTTGATCAAATATATTATAATTAACAACTAATATTTCTAGTAAAAAGCCTCTTCCAATAACATTTAAACAGCGCTCTTATTCCCTCCCGCAATCTCTATACTGTAACCGTTTTGAACTCTATGTGGCGGCGTGCTCACACAAGCCTCCTCCCAAAGTTTCAAGGTGCAACCCGCCTCGCATTCCGCCTTGTTCTCCCACTCGTAACCCTTCAACAACGCAATAATATCATGAGCATTCCTCTCCTCCGCATATGCTAGACAAGTTTGCAAGTCCCTTCTCGTCCCCCACCCATATTTCTTAGCCCTCGGACCAAAGGATCTATTGGCCCTGCACACGGTACCAGACCACCGCGGATTCGCGAATATGGCGTCCTTGTCAAAATCGAGGGTCCCATTCCGAGTCTCGAGAATCCTACTCAGCCCCCAGAAATTCTGGTGGTCGATGGCGGCGAGGACAAGCTCTCGCTGCAACTTCGTTTTCGTGGAGAGGAGGATATCGATGATTTCGAGATAGGTGTTTCTTCGGTTCCCAACGGGTTTGGCCGACATGACGTGTTTCCAAGTTGCAGCGGTGGCACAGGCGCCGATACTCACTAACTCTCTGGCTACTTCTGGATTGTGGGAATCGATAGCCGCCTCTAAGCATTTGTTGATATTGCTGCGTGCCACGTCCAACATGAACAGACACTTGATTGCCTCAAAGTTCCCTCCATGACAAGCCCAATAGAGTGCAGTCCTTCCCTGATCATCTGCTCGCCATGGCGTTGCCCCTTTGTCAACAAGCGCACGACATATTTCTATGCTGATTGAGGGTTCCTGAGCTGCATAGCTCAGTGGAGAAAGCGGCGTGGACCAGCCAACGCTACACATCACGCACTCGGGATCTGCGCCCATGTCTAAGAGCAGCCGCACCCCGGACACACAACCCGCCACGATTGCAGGGACAAGGGGCGTATATTTCTCCACTACTCCTGTAAGCCGTGATCCGTGCTTCATGAGAAGATGGACCAGTTCCAGTGCTTGCTTCGGTTCTCGTTGCCAGTATTTGACGCTGATACAGGCAAGAGGATCAACATGGACATGGGGGCTGCCGTATCTTTGCTGCCGCGAGACCTTGTAGTTGTCTCCGAGTAGGTGAAGGAGAGATTCGACGGCTGCGAAGCCTGCATGTTGGGTAAAGCAACCAAGAATTGACAGTGCGACCTTTTCGGAAGCCGATTCGAGTAACATGGCAGGTTGGTCTGCATCGAAACTTGGCTGCTCCATCATCAGGCGTAGGAGTCGTAATCTATCCCGATTTCCTTCATCATTCATCCGGCCGAGAGCCCCAAGACAAGACTCCTGTGTTTTTTCTCCATCCCCTTTAACTGCCCACATGAAGTTGAGGTCTGCATATGGCACAAGCTTCATAGCGATGTCTGTGCAGTTTCCTCTGATGATCGCCTGGTGTAGTGCATTCGCGGCAGATTTTTTGTTCATACCCTTCAACAACAGGTATTCCACAACGTGGTCGTTATTCGAAGTAACACCTCGTGTAGCAGCGTAATGGCAGACCTCCTTCTTCCGCGACGAGTAGTTTACATCTGCACCCAATTTCAAGATAGAAGCAACAAGCGGCAAATTTCCTGCTTCGGCCGCATCCCCAAGTATTTTTGCAAGCCCACCGAGTGAGAATCCATTAGCGGCCAAGTCCGGGTCCGAGTGTGGATTTTCTGACTTCTCTGACTTCCTTGAGCCTGGCAAAATGCTACGACTAAATTTTTTGATGTTGAGTGCCGACTTCTTTGGCTGGGGTTTCTGGGCTTGCTGAGGCTCCCGGGCCGTGATGAGAGCAAGTGCCTGAGCATCGCTCTCTTGGGTAGCGATTGGTGAATCGATATCATGGAAACCAGGATTTAGGCGAGGGTTCCGTATTGGTGTTGTAGCTTCTCTCGCCGCCTCCACTGGCTCGAGTCCTGACTCGATTTCAGGAACGACTTCAGGGAGCGTAGGGAGAACGACCTCGGGCAGTGTAGGGACCACAACCTCGGGCATTGAAGGGAGAGAAAACCGGACTGCCTCCTTGTAGTCCATTCCACCTACCGGCTCCTGCAATGAATTCTGTTGGCGTACGGAGGTTGTTAGAGCTGTCGAACTTCCATGGAGGTCGTCTACTGATATTTTGTCGGAAGACAGATCTAGGTTCCGTCGGAACTCACATACACCACAAGTAAGGCTATCAAATAAATTTCGATATGTGCATTTAGAGCAGACCCAAGAAGAGGAGACCCCTAGTTGTAGCTGTTTACCACTTCCAGTATCGTCAAGCCCAACGTTAAACGACGGGATTCGGTTCTGAAACGTCGGCGAGTGAAATTCTGTAAATCCGTCTGCGTATGTCTCCTCGTGGTCTGGAGCGTTAACTTGAACGTGGTCCGATCCGATGGAATCACTGATACTGCATGACTTGACTAGTTGACCTCTGGGAAGTGGCTTCCTGGCTATGATCGACTTTGTCTGCTGGGAATTGTCAGGCGACCGCGTACCCTCACACTGTTCATCAAGTCCAATCGTATACGAGTATGTAGTTGAGGGGCTCGCTCGCAAAGCATCTGGTTCCTGGTAGGCTGCAAACCTCTGCACGAACAAATCATCGCCCATACCAAGCTTTGTCTGAAGGCTAGCAAGGAGTATGAAAAACTCATCTCGGTTGAGAAAGCCTTGCCGTGATCCAGCTGGCAAAGAAGGCTGATATGTCGCGCCAAGAGCCTGTGATTGATTTAACATCTGTTCAAAGACGCAACCTAATCCTTTCTCAGCAGGAAGAACAACTCACATCATCCCAGAGGCTCTCCAGTTCTTTGTCATGGAGTCCAGACAGCTTCACCACTTTGATGGCGGCATCATCTGTGTTCAGTTAGCAAACGTAGATTTACGACGGGGGGGAAGTTGGTATACCGAGGATATAGTACGAATCCGAACACGCTCTTTCGAAGATGGTTTGATAAACACGGTAGGGTCCAGAGCTTATCTTTTTTGCCTCCCCGTGGAGGTTGTAGCTAAAGCCAGGGCCGCCACAAGAGGCGCGGAATGGATTGCGTGCAGAGGAGGTGGCCGAGGAGGTGGTTGAGGAGGTAGGAGACCTAACGAATTGCTCTCCTGCCATATTCCCATCTACTCCTCGATTGACGATAAAGTCACTGATGTCGACTTGAGTATCGGTGACACGCAGCACGGGGCGGTATCAAGATGACCCAGTCAGCTTAAGAACACGAAGCAATGCCCATCTAGGCTTCCGCTCATCCCTCGCAAGCCGCAAGGTTTCTTCCCCTTCACGCACAAATTCAGTCGGCCACAGCAGGAGCAGAGCAGCTCTGTGCGATCCTCCAGGAGTGAGGCGTGAGGCTATCGGCGTTGGGTTGAATGATGTTCAGTAAGCTTGATTCTTGATTCTTGACGTTGAGCGATGTGATCCGGCCCGTCAGTCAATACGAGCGAATTAGGAATCGGGCGCTATTTAGGCTAAGCGAGGGGCCCGATTACTTAATCGTCCACTTAAGCGAGCTCCGGTTCATAAATCCGAGGTCGGATACGAGCGAATTTTGAAAATATTATAATATTTTCAAATTAATAAATTAATAAAATTCTATTAGTAGGATTTATTAAAAATTATTTAGTTAATAATACTATTTAAGTAATTTTAGCTAAAGCCTTTTATTAGAACTATATATAATTTTAATTATAAAATAGTTTTTTAAAATATATAATTATATAAATCTTTTTATCTTTAATAGAATTTAATCTAGGTAATACTCATCTAAGTTTCTTATAAGTATTAATGTTTTTTATTTAATCTAAATTTAGCCTTTATTCTTTATTAGAAAGTTATATATTATTTTAAAATTAGGCCTTTTTATTAGCGAATCGGGCCCCTCGCTTAGCCCCGATAGCGCCCGATTCCTAAACCGCTCGTATTGACATACGGGCGTTAACAGATGGGGCTGGAATCCCAGGTTGGCGGCGGCCCCTGGTCGGCCGCTGACGAATTTGTGTAACGAGCCTGCCGACACAACACCGAAACAAAATCTAGAGCGTTGTAAAATTTTAAAACCTTCTTTACCTTCCAAATTCTTTAGTTCTAATTATTCCTTGTTCTCTTAAAGTTATAAAGTAATCGCGATAACTTGAGTTAAACCCGAAACAGCCTTGATCGGGCACCGACGCGTTGCATCAAAAAGGATTTGGAATCTTGGGGCTGAGCCGCTAAGCTTCTTCCATAAGTATTTTTTTCAACCACCAACCACCATTCACAATTAACGCCACATCGCTAAAAATACGCATCCGGAGACTTTGACGTTTACGGTCATTCCCCGACCTTTGCCTGAGCCGAAAGGCATCAACGCCAGGGGTGCTGACTATGTCACTGTACCCACCACCGAGAGAGTAAAGGGGAGGGTCTGGATTTTAGGTATTTAAAAGAAAGAAAAATTAAATTACGGAGAACAGGATTATGTAGGAACTTTAGTGTGTTTTCTTCTAACAAGAGATGTCGACTATGTTTCTTGTGAATTAATGGATTCGGGGTTTGTGGGAAGAGGAATTTTTCAGTTTATTACGAGTATGAATATGAAATCACTCTTACATCCAACTCATATACCGCTAGCCCTACCCCTCTGTGGACGTTGCCTGTTGTAATTCAAACATCCGAGAACTCCCCAGTAGGACCGATCACAATATCATTCGCAATAACTGCCGAGCCATCCAGCAATGCGGCAATTTGGTTTTCACCGCATATGCCACAAACTCTCCACGTGGTGCAAATAACTAGCGGATTTAGAGGAAAGATATTTGCCGCGATCGTATTGTGGTTCCATGACCAGCTATCCTCTGGACCTTCGGTGTATATCCGAATACGGCTCAACCTTACCAGCAGCAATATCCTGATTATTCAGACCCCTCTACGGAATCTGGTAAACCTTCAACGGCTGGTTACCATGTGCATAATTTCCAACCTCGAAAACTCGACTGAACGCCAAATTCTCCGCTTGCCGAGCCACACCCCCAATATAGTTTGGGTTTGTAACTATCTCCAAATCTCCGCTTGCTGAAAACTTGTCTTATCCTGGGAAACTAAGCTTCAGAGAGACACTCTCTTCTCCCAGCCTGTTGCAATGATAGTCTGGATCATCGTATACCAGAACGGTCTTCTTGCAGGGGAAGGAAGGCATTCAATAAGATAAAGGAAGAAAAATATTCCAAGACCATGTTTTATAAACCACTGCGGAGAATCAGAATCCATGGCGCATGGCGGTCATGAAGGCGAGTGTTGTGCGGCAAGAAAAGTACTAGAAGCTTTGGATTGAGTTATCTGCAGTAGAGTGACACGTGTACTAACCGAATTTTGATTTAATTCCTCTTTTAGAAGTCGCTATTAGAGAGCCGAATTATCTTTAAAAGAGCTATAATATCTCCTAAGCTATACTCAACTCAACTTAATTAAGGTCAGATAACTAAATTAAGGTTCACTCACCCTCTTTAATAGTTCTATTCTAGAGGTACTCAAAGCATATAGATTTGTAAGAAAATATACTCTACTTAAGTACTAAACTTCTACTCTCTTTGCGCGATTATTTCTTTACTTTATTCCTCTATTAAGATTTATTTCTTAACTCATATATCAGAGTATATTTGTAAATTTTATTCTTATATATATTATATCAAGACTCTTATTAAATAAGGCCCTTATATAGTGTGAGGAGTTGGTTAGAGTTTCAAAGATGATTGTATCGAACCTATCATCTATAGGGAAGTCTATTTCTAGCAGTCACGATTATGTCAACCACCTCCCATATGCCAATAGTGTTTCCAGCAAAAGGGACATATTTGCCATTTATGTCGATCAGAAAGTCGAGGGGAGGTTTGTAGGTGAAATAACTCTCTGAATCGCTATAGTTCTAACGAAGAATGTAGCACTTAAATTCAGTCATTAGTTTGTGATCAAAGAATATTTCAGTATTCGACTAAGTAACATAAGAGCAGAGACTTGAAGACGAACTCTCCGTGGATGCCTTGAAAAATGCCAGGATGGACAGTATGTTCAGGGCTCCAATTATGGAACGACCAAAAGGCTATAGGTTTTACTGTTTTACAACATTAATAGATCCAGCCTCTGATATACTGCCATGACTTCAAAGGCTCCAACACTTTGTGACATAGCTTGTAGAAAGATAAGAACCCTCGAACAAGCACGTCTGGGCATATAAACGTTGAGTCGGCAGGCCCCATGGATAATACGAATTGGAAATAACCAATTACAACTTTAGCCTACTTTTAGTAAAACGGTCAAAGTTATCCACTCTCACTCTCCAAAAATCTTCAGAAAATCCGCAACCTGTGCGTAAGCTTCCCGACCAGCCTCCATCTGGTTTTCGCGCTTCTTATTCTTGTCAAAAGCGTGATCACAATCCTCCATCCGCCTCACCACTACACTTCTGCCGCCTGCATGGCCTTCTATCTTGATTCTCTCAGCCAGCGCCTCCATCTCCGTGGCAGAAACATCATGGTCCGCAGTAAATATTAGCATTTTCTGTGGAAAGTTGGTCGTATCGGCAAAAACTGGCGAGATTCGGGGGTCTCGGGCATCTTTTTCACGAATGTAAGCCTCACGGAAGACTCTTGTCCAGAACGACGATCGTTCTCTGCCGGGCACCGGAGCCTTTCTCCCCCCCGGATCTCCGGCCATGCTGGGGGACGGATAGAATCCAATGAGGGACTGAAAGGTACCGTGGGGAAACAGGGTCGAGGTGACAAGTGCAAGGGTGCCGCCGGACGAGAATCCGCACAAGGAGACGTACGACGTCTGATACTCGTCCGGGTGGCCAAGCACATATTTCACGGCGTCCTCGGCGTCGTTGATCGCCGCGGGGAAAGGGTTTTCTGGTGCCGCACGGTACTGGACGTCGAGGACTACGTGGCTGGTGTGCGTGGCAACGAACCGGCAGAAACCGTCGTCAGCACCATGATATTGGAGAGCAAACCCACTGCCATAGAAATTGATCAGCACGGGATGCGGCTCCCCTCTAGTGCTTCCCGCGTCCCCGCCTGGGTTGTAGACATGAATCTTGATGGCCCGCCCCTTGTCGCGAGATGGGATTCTCAAAACTGAGTCTGGCTTGGGTGCTGGCAACGGGGCAAGGAGTCTCGCAAGGAGACGAAGAGACGAGATAAGGAATTTGAGGCGCAGATACCGCAGGAAGTCGAACAGCCCCATCGCCAAGGTAATGATAGCGTTTCGACTGCCAACGTCTAAGTAGTGGGCAATCCGAGTAGGCTGGACCCGTTGCCCAATACACCGTTCGTGATGACTACGATCTGAGCTCAGTCAAGTAAACCTGTCCGCGAAATTGAAAGAGGAGAACGTTGTCAAGTATTTAGGCTCCAGTCCGCGCCTGGACTAAAGTTCGTCCGGTGTTGACAAACCAGGCTATATTTGATTGGCCAATTGTTTCAACGCTTACCCTAGTACAAACCATCTGTTCTGCTAAAACATGGGCTGTCTGCTCCTCGTGTTTCGCATCTGACTCGTAAGGGATGGCAAAATTGTATTTATTTATATTATATAATAACGAAGTCGGGCGCAATTACACAATATTCAAGCTATCAAATACGTATTGCATATCTTGTTGCATAAAATTATATATGCTCTAAATATAAGTCAAGTATAAAGTAAGTGTGATTGATAGCACAAACTCTGGTAGCCTTACCTCGGATCTCCTATTAGCTCGAACGCCCTATATAGCTTAGTAAGGAAATGATATTAGTATAATCAAGTCCTAAATTACACAATCCTGCCATCCCTACATCTGAGGCACACATCACTCACTGCTCCCTCTTCTGACGGTGCTGGCTAGCATTATGTGGAGTATGCTATCACCTGATTGGTTTCACCTATCAAGCCGGCGTTTCAGTCGTTTTAGCTAGTACTTCTCCTCTCTCTCTCTCTCCTTCTTTTCAGACAAAAAATAGAGATCCTTGCGCTCGTTCTAACTGCTCTAGCTCCACCGTCACACCCCCCCGAGCAAGATCCAACTGATTCATTAGCGTACTCAGGACTCAAGGCTCAGCTCAGGTTAGAGCAGCGTCTGCTCAAGCTCAAAGACGGAAACAGACTTTAGTGGGCAAAATTGTCGTCTGTAATTATAGTAGTAAATTAATCCTTAAATCGTGAGACATAGCCCATTTAACTTGGAGCTTCAGAGCCTATAACCCAAGCAAGTTCAGCCCACTATTACAAGGGGGAATATAAAACGACAGCCCCCCCGCCGCCCCTCCCCCCCAATGCCATGCCTCCCACCGATTAACTTTCATGCCCTTTTTTTATTATCGTATCCTCGCGTCCTGCAATCCTTCGTATCTCGAGATGGAACCAGTTATTAACCACGCGCTGAAGTAGGCACCCCCAGTGTGTCAAATCATACGGTTCCTAATCAAATCATACTTAATTATAATCAAGTATATTTTATTAGTGTACCACGTGATTGCGCAAGTGACTCTAGAGCCTGAAATAAGACTAAAATAAGGTCAGGGCTAGCCGTATATAGGGCCACTCAAAGCTGTCCCTGCCAAATTTAGCCTAACACTGCTTAGTAAGCGAAGATGAAGGCGGTAAATATTATTATTGCACGTGCTGTGGCTATCACGTGTTCCTTGAACGCTGCTCACCTGCCGTACGCACCTGTATATATTTCTCTTCTTAGTTTAGTATTAGTTGAATAAGAGCCACTCTAACCTGCTTTCTAAGCCTAGAGCCAGGTTTTGTAACACTTAAGAAATTTATAAGTTTTTACTTTCACGTGATAACTACAATAAATTATTATTAAATACAATCCTAATCAAATCAAAGCAAATTAAAATCAAGTTAATCAAATAATAATTGACTATAATTAATTCTACTTAATTCTACTTAATTAGCTTTGATTTTTTTATTAAAACACACTGGGCACCTCGATACCAGCCCACCCGCAGTTTGCGCCAAGACCGTCACAAGCACGCCGCTAGTTATCTAAGTTGCTTTTCTCCAACTCGGAGAGCGGAGAGAAACCAATTGCCGGGCGGCTTACCGATCCCTGCGTGACATTGGGACTCTGATGGGGAAGGAGATGATAATCGCAACCCCGAATAGGAAGCTCCCAAATGCAAGTCTGCAAGAAGCCAGAACACACGTGAAACATAAACTTTTCCCCACATTCTGGTGGTCATGCGCTGACTTTACTCCTAGATGAACCTGTCAGCGGCTTGAGATGTACCGAGGGAACTTTCGCCCTGGCGAATATCAGAATCGGAGCGAAACCCATCCCAACGTCAAATTCTGGTGCCCTACTCTTGACCCCAGATCAGTTAATAAATAACCCAGCAGTCCTCATTTGGATTGATTACTCTATGTCGGCACGGCTCTCGTGCTTCCAAAAGAGTTTGCATAGTCACAATGTTCGGAAATCCCACTTTCATTTCCATGAATAGGAAATCCACTATGCCACCCATGTACGTCAACCCCGCCCTCGCTAGATTCAATAAGCTGGCTAGTTTGAACTTCTCCCTCAATCAAATCAATCCTTATCCAAAGGGCAGACCCACACCAGTGTGTATTTACCAGACAGAGGTTCGAAACCCTCGAAGCCATTAGAACGTCCGATAAAAAGTACTGTATTGCCCACTAGAATGGGTTGATCAATTTATTATAGGTCTTAAAGGATGCTATGATACTCGTTGGTCAAACTTAAGTAGACACCTTGGCGCAGACTAATGTGATGTGTCGAGAATTAGGGTCTCTAACCAACAGATTTTTAGATAACGAATATATAGGTGGGGAAAAGTAAGCTTGCACAGATGGAGGTTGTTGTATATTGCAACGTTGCGAGCGTCCCCGCCTGACAGTTCTTGGGCTTGACATTCAAGCTGCTCCCACCGCCGTCGGTCCAAGCTTGCCTAGGATATACACTTCCGAAGGTTATTCTGCTTTATCTCAACCGCCTATCCCACTTTCTAGGTTATCGCGGCCTGGAATCTGATAGTTTATATCCCAGGACTCCCAGCTAAATCTTAATCAACGGGAGCTTCAAGACTGCCAAGTTACCTTCAGCACCCTCAAATTTCTAACTTCGTGGGATTTAGATTTCGTTCTGCAATCATGTCTGGGACGATGGAGATAATAGATGATGATGGGATCGATGGCATCAATTCCAATGATTCAGATCCGGAGAAGATCCAGCCTCGTGTCATTGAGGAGCGATGGGGAGATCAAATCTCTCACGAGATGTTGGAGGTGCTGGCTCCCAATGGAGAAGGAGAGCACATCTTGAGTATCATCAATAACATGACGGAAGAAGAAGCTGTGGCGATCATTGCGGAGTCAGTAAAATTCCATGCAGATGATTGGAACTTTGTAAGTCTATCCTGGGCATCCTTTTCAACACTTCGAAAATACGGAGGCTGGGAACGCATCAAATCAAGAAGACTGACTTCGAGGTCGTTTAGCCTTCAGACATGAGAGACCGCATGAAGAGACTGCTGGAAGGTCCCAAGCTCTACGGTGACTTTTACGATCGGGATCTAAGAATCGATGCCACTATGATGAGATACTCATCTCCCTATCCAGGTGTCCGTGCTGTTGCCGAGCCTCTGGATAACAGTGATGTTCCCGTTGAAACAATCCGAGCTTACTTCCTGGGTATTGGCTGGGCTGTTATTGGAACCTTCATGTCAACCTTTTTCAACAGTCGTTTCCCTTCAATTAGTAAGTCTAGCTCAGAACAAATACCTGTCCTTTTGATTGCCGATGCTGACTTCAACTCAAGGTTTGAGCGGAACTATGATTCAGATCTTGTTGTTTCCATGCGGGAAGTTCCTGACATGGGTATTGCCTGACTGGGGGCTTACGGTTGCTGGTACTCGTCACTCTCTGAATCCTGGGCCGTGGACCTTCAAGGAGCAAATGTTCGCGACGATCACTTACAACATTGCCATCTACACCACCAACAGTTACGGAATGATCTTGGTCCAGAAGTCGCCAGTGTTCTACGGCGAGAGCTTCGTCACTTTTGGCTATCAGCTGATGCTGACCCTGTTCGTCCAACTGATGGGTATGGGATTCGCCGGATATCTCAGACGATTTAGCGTCTACCCTGTCAAGGCACTCTGGCCAACTATTCTGCCACTTATCGCAATGAATCGAGCTCTGACAAAACCCGAACCAAAGCAAAATATCTATGGGTGGACGATCTCCCGGTACAAGTTCTTCTACATTACTACATTATGCATGTTTTTCTATTACTGGTTCCCTGGATATCTGTTTACCGCCTTGGCGACATTCAACTGGATGACTTGGATAGCCCCCCAAAACTTTACACTCGCCCTCATAACTGGATCAGGACTCGGACTGGGCTTGTTTAACCCGATTACGACGTTTGACTGGAACGTTGCCACGTCTTCGTATGCTGCCCTGGCTCAGCCATTTTTCGCTACCTGCACAATGTACATCAGCAGCATCCTCAGTGCTTTCATCATTCTGGGAATCTACTACTCCAACATGTATAATACCGGGTACCTGCCTATCAACTCCTCCGCGGCGTTTGCGAACGACGGAACCTCTTTCAATGTCCAGAAGATAGTCGTCAACAACAGGCTCGATGAGAAGCTTTACCAGAACTACTCGCCTCCATTCTATTCTGCTGGGTATATTCTCACTGTTGGGGCCAACTTTGCTTTCTACCCAGTCTACTTTCTCTATATCATGGGCAACCAATGGAGCACTATGAAACATGCGTTCATCGATTTTTATAAAGGGCTTCGATACGGCAAAGGAAATTATGAGGGCAATACCATGGATGTGCACAGCCGACTCATGGCAAAGTATAAGGAAGTTCCAGACTGGTGGTTCCTCTTGATTTTGTTCGGCGCCATCATCGTCTCGGTCATCTTCCTCAAGATCTTCCCAACTGATACCCCAGTGTGGCTCCCATTCCTGATGATTGCCATCAACATCGTCTTCGCAGTCCCGCTTTCATTCTTGTCAGCGACGACCGGTACGAACTTAGGACTCGGGGCTCTGGTTCAAGTCATCACCGGTTTCATCCTCCCTAACAACCCCAATGCTTTCCTGTTCGCCCAAACTCTCGGCTCCTGGGCTCTCGCTGGATATGGAGACAACTACGTGCAAGATCAAAAGATGGCTCATTACTGCAAGATATCTCCCAGGGCGGTCTTCAGAAGCCAGATCGGGACGATCATCATCACCTGTTTCGTGGCCGTGGGAACGCAAGACTTTGTGCTCACGAGCGTCAAAGGTCTCTGCACACCTAATCAGCCCAGCAGATTTACTTGCGCCAATGACGGATTTCCACTTTACGCTTCCTCATTGATGTGGGGCCTTCTTGGATCCGACAGAATGTTCAACTCCCTGTACCCGCTCTTCAAGTGGTGTTTCCTCATGGGTACCGCAATCGCAATTCTCTTCCTTGTCTGCCAAGGCTATGGTCCAATTTACCTTCCTCCCATCAGAGAAAAGTTGCGCGTGAAGCTCCGACCACGAACCTTCGAGATCCTAGATAGCACGCTGTTTCCATTCGTCGCCTCTCTGTTGTGGTTAAACCCAATTCTCATCATCCAAGGAATCCAGCACTGGTCACCATCCAACCTGTCCTACAAGACTCCGGGAATGATCTTATCGTTTATTTTCATGTATTGGATGCCGAGACATAGATTGGCGTGGTGGGAGAAGTACAATTACGTGTTGTCGGCTGCGTTGACTGCTGGTGTTGCTGTTAGTGGGTTGATTATGTTCTTTGCTGTGGGATACAATCCAAAGAGCTTGAAATGGTGGGGTAATACGGTCAGCTCGGCTGGTATTGATGGGTCTTCGAAGGGGATTCTTCCGATCCCTGCGAGAGGTTACTTTGGTCCTCCGAAGGGAAGCTTTCCTTGAGGAGGGTAATGGCTGCAACAGGGCCAAGAGGCTGAATACTATGATGAATTTTCAATGTTCCTCCTAATAGTCGCATAATCCCTGCTTCACATCAAGTTGATCAATATTATCTATCTCTGCTTCTATTCTATAGTACCTTACAACTTTGACACCCCAAAGCCTCCAACGTTCTTAACCCCGATATACTCCTTACTTATTTCGTCTATTTTCGTAACACCAGCTAACGCCATCGTCCTCGAAAGCTCTCTCTCCAAAATATTAATCACAGTCTCCACACCCTCCTCCCCTTTGTACCCCAAACCCCACAGCACCGGCCTCCCTACCAGCACAAAATCTGCCCCCAGAGCCAATGCCTTGAACACATCAGCGCCAGTTCTAACTCCACCGTCAAAAATAATTGGAATCTTGTTCCTTCTCTCAGGCTCCGGAGATTTAGTGGCCAGAGCAGCATGAATAATAGGTAAAGCTTCAATAGTAGAACTCGCCTCATCAAGCTGCCTCCCCCCATGATTTGATACCACGATTGCATCGGCGCCGTGATTCACCGCTAACACTGCGTCCTCAGGGGTCACGATACCTTTGAGAATAATCTTCATATGCGGAGCTACTTTTCTCATAAGTGGAATGGTAGTGTCCCACGTGAGGCTGCTGCTGTGAGTACTCCCACCAGCTTCGCTGAGGATGGATTCAGCGTCGTGAAGTGTGCGCGCGTCCATGAGTCTGCGATTGAAAGTTGGTTTTCGGTCAGTTTGAGGAGAGCGGGATGCCGGTTCGATGTTTGCGAGATGGAGACCAGAGGGGAGGACGAGAGGCGTTTTGCGTTCGTTGAGGCGGTTTCCGAGGACGGGCGTATCTACAGTCAAGACCAAGGCTTCATAGCCAGCAGCTGAGGTCACAAATATGAGCAGCGTGCCTCAGAACAGTTTGAGGTATTTGGGCCCACCTTCAGCCCTTTTTATCAAAGGCACGCTTTTCTCGGGATCTTTCGTGAGATAGAGCTGCATCCAAAATGCAGGATCTCCTACACTGGACGAACTTTCCTTGCAAGACATAACATCTTCCAAGCTGGTAGTTGATTGCGATGATAAAGTCAAGTTTACACCAAGTTTGGCCGCTGCTCTCGCTACATCCAATTCTCCCTCGCCACCGGCAAGCTTCTGCATCGCGCTTGGTGCGAGACCTAAAGGGACAGGATATTCCCGTCCGAAAAGAGTGATTTTGGTTCTGACCGAAGAGACATCTCGAAGTACTCGAGGAAGGATTTTGAGGCTGAGAGGAGGTCAATTCACATGAACGAAAAACAGGTACGAGGGCCTTACACTTTGAAAGCTGCTTCATTCTCATGCAGTGCGGTCTGGCTGTCTGCACCACAATCGTAGTAGTCCCAAACCTCTTTTTTGATACGAAACTTTGCTATCGAAGCCACGTCTGATAGCGTGATGGGATCAATTGGGACATGAAGTCCGGGCTTCCTTTGTTCCTTACTATCGTCCATAGTTGCAAAGAACAAAGTCTATAAATAGCCTTTACTTGAGTCGGATCAGGATCGAGAGCACGCTCGATCAAGAGAAAATAGTAACATATAAAGTCGTTATCAGGCAAGCACTTGTGGAGTCGTCACGGTCACGGTTATCTGTGAAGTCAAGTATCGTCATCGCAGGCCGATACCGGATTCTTTTCGTGAGCCATCGCCGACCTTAGGCAGGAATCGGCATGGAGTAAATTTATGAAGTGGTAAGTAGGCCTGACGGTTTAGGGCTTCAATTCAATCGATTGAAGTTCTTACTTACTATCTGAAGACTAATTAGCTAGCAATGACTTATTTTGGAGGGCTTTGAGGAAACGGACCCTGCTATTTAAAGGACATCCCCTGCTGTTGCCGTTTTTCAGGGGCAAATAAGCGAGGCACGCCCGAAACGACTCAAAGCAAGCCTACCTATGTACTGTACCTGCCGGGTAAAAGTAAACTTCTGAAGACCTTCCACGACAATCCTCTAGGATATTTGCCAAGGTGCAAAAATCAATCAAAGGAGTCTTAAAGGGAAGACTCCTCGATTTTTTACCGCAGTTTTCCTTTTCACATAGCGCGAGATCTGGTTTCTATGATATCAAGATTATTATAGATTCCTCGACTACATTCTCCTTACCCTTCATATATATCCAGAGCGCTGCAAGGCAGTTTGTTGTGTGGTTAATTACAAGCGATCTAGCAGCGATACCCAGCCCAGCTCGTTTATGACATGTGACTTTGTTGGTTGAATTGCCGATGAAAAACGCACAAGCTCTCCACGTTATAAACACGAAATGGGATATGCAGTCAAATAAAGACTTTTTGCTTCAATAGGAATACGCTGGTGACGTACCTATATCAGTGACAACCCATGGCTCATTCCCTTTAATATAGGGCACACTCCCTATCTCCTCGGAATAGCATTTACAAGGCCCGTCTTCGACGATCAAGGGCAGGTTTCCCCCAGCAATGGACGTAAAGATATCATGGTAAAGCATTCCCCCTCACCTTCCTCACATTAATTTACTTTTACAATGGTAGAAGGGTCGGAAGCTCAAACGAAATAAGGCTAAAACGCGCAAGTCTGAATCTCGCTTCTGCTACGCCCTCTACCCCTCTTACAAAGAACAGCAAAACCGCAGTCGGCGTCTCCACAGCTTGGCTCGGCATCCGCCTGCTTGCAGTCCTCTTATTCTGGCTGGTGAGTCGACGACGACTTGCGGGGAGACAAGAACTGAAAGTTTTGGTCGTTGAATTGCAGGATAGATGAGACGCAGCTGAGGAGGAAATTTTCTTAGAGTATATAGCTGGTGACAATCGGAATCGGGATACCGGCACAAGAGAGACAGTGACAGTTTTGCCGCCTCCGTATGCTCCGCGAAGGAATTGATTGGGATCAAAGTGAACGCGACGGAATGGCGAAGAGCAGGTATATGTGCAGGACTAAACTAGGTCCACACTGAGTATCTAATCACTCAACGCGACGATGAACAAACTCAGAACCCTATGCATATATTGCCTCTCTAATAATAGGTAAAGGGCACAGTCAACGAAATATGCTATGGTGAGAGATTTGTAACAAAAACTTTCTCCACTTATTATTTCTGATGTGAGACCCACTTCTTCTCCTCGACCTTCTCCGTCTCTAATTACTTGACTCAACAACAGAAAGTCAATGAGATCTTGTGAGAACGACCTCCACTAGATATTTCGGGCAAGGCAAGAATACAATCGAGAAATTTTAATTGAGAGAGATGTAGGGGTCAGTTAAGCAACGGCTGAGTGTAAAAATTCATCGCCCGGTTGCTGACGCGTTCGTACTTTTAGCGTGGCCGAAGATGCCGATCAGGGTAGAATACGAGTTGGATCTAAAGTAGACACATCTACCGCTCTTCTTCTCTTTAAACATGCTTTTGATTTTCCCTTGCTTCAAGACCTTTTGTTATAGCATAGGTGGGCTGGTATAAAAGCTTGGCAGTCCGGAAACGGATCCTGGGACACAACCTGCGAAGACACCGTGAGTGTATTGGAGGCTTGCAAGTATTCTGCCCAATGATAGCAGTGGATTAGCTGACAAGAGTATGGCGTAAAGAAAGTAAAAGGAATACGATAAGGATGACGTGTTTGTCTTTGCGATAATATCAACTTGAATGGTTGATCACGTGAAGCTTGCCTCGTGATCAGCGTGGACTCCGCCATGGCACGCCAACTCCTGTCAGACATCCCTGACTTTCTCCACACCTCGCCATTTCTCCCGGTAGGCACTCAAGATGACAGCCACAATCCTATTAAAAAAGTCCAAGCAAAGCCGAGCCTCGGCCAAATCATTCGCTCAAAACACTTTCGCACTGTCGTCGTCTTCATCGTCATTGCTCTTGCACTCCTCACATTGCCAGCAAATATTCGAAATTACCACCCATTTACCCGCCTCGGAATCTCCGGCCCAAGGTGCTACTTCACTGATCCAGTCACAATGCCAAGCATCCCAGAAGGGGAAGTCGACTGGTCGCAATTCGCATACAGCTTATACGCCACCACCCCCGACGCCCTCTGTTCCTCCCTCATGCTCTTCTCCGCCCTACACCAGCAATCCAGCCGCGCGGACCGCATCCTCCTCTACACCCCCGACCTCCTCTCTTCCCCTACCGCTACCCACCTTCTCTCCGTAGCCCAAAATATCTACGAAGTAAAACCCGTTCTCGTCGAAAAACAACATAAAAATAACGTCCATTACATCTGGGCTGATTCATATACGAAGCTGTTGGCGTTTAATCAGACGCAGTATAAGAGGCTTATACACCTTGACTCTGACTCCACGTTAAGGGGGATATTGATGCGTTGTTCTTTCTTCCGAGTGCCGAGGTGGTTCTGCCGAGGGCGTATTGGTTGGAGAAGCCGAAACTGAGCTCCCATATTATGGTCTTGCAATCGAGCACTATGGCGTTTGAGAAGGTTCAGAAGGCGATTGGGGAGGCGACGAGAGGTACGTATGATATGGAGATCATTAATAGCCTCTTTGGCAACGAATGCGCGATCTTGCCGCATCGAGAGTACGCCTTGCTTACGGGAGAATTCCGCTCTCCGGACCCGAAGCATATGGCGTTTGTGGATGGGAAAGGGGAGTGGGATCCCGCAACAGTTATGCAAGAGGCAAAATTCGTCCATTTCTCAGATTATCCTTTCTCAAAGCCGTGGGAGGAGACGTCGGCAGAGGAACAGGAAAATGCGGTTCCAGCATGCGTTGTTGGTGAGGAGGGGAAGGTAGATTGCAGGGCAAGGGATATTTGGATTGAGCTGTACAAGGACTTCAAGGCGAGGAGGAAGGTAGGGCTAGATTCGCTCCTTGGTTACCTTTGCAAAATGACTGATAGCTGGGCGCTAGAACGTATGTGGTTTGGATGACTCCTCCCGAGAGTAAGCGAGTGAAAAATGCCGTTCAAGGATTCGACGTCAAGTTTAGATTTCATCCTCTTCATCGTCGAAATCCTCTCGATCCTCGGCGCCCATATCGTATAAGATTCTTCCTCCTTCACCTGGGCCTGCAGCCCCACCCTCCCTCTGTGCATCGAAGTAGGGGAGGACGACACCCTCTCTGTCGCGTTTTTGCTTCTCTGTCAAGCCGAGATTGAACGTCGTTTCGACTTCCTCTTCTCCCTGGCCGCTTCCACCAGCCGCTCCAAGGCCGGATGGGGTAGAAGAAAAAAGTGGGTGATCATCCAAGAGTATAACGTCACTCAACGCCACGCCTTTCAAACTCGAGGAAGATGATCTGGCGGGAGGCAGGATTACTACGAAATTCTCCACCACTCCCCGCCCCGAGCGTCGCCGAACCTCCATATTGACAACCACGCCATCCTCTCCTTCTTTCTTACGAGACAACCCGACAAGGACACCCTCTCTTCCTTCTTGGAGCCCGAAGACTGGTTCCTGGAGGCTCTTGTCTCGTGCGCGTTTCCTGGCTAGGACTTGTGGAAAGGAGTAAATGGTGAGGATAGCGGTAGCGAGGTAAGTGAGTGTTGTGGGGGGATCTGGCGCGTAGGGAGTTGTGGAAGACAGGACGGAGAGCGGGATATCGGTGTGGTATGTTGCCAGAAGGGATATTTGGGGGCCCAGGAGGAGAGAGGACAGGAATGTGGAGAGGTGTTGGCTATGTGCGCTGGCGAGCGTGTGGAGATTATCGATTATGAGGAGGTGTTCTGTCTCAGTCAGCTCCTCAAATGTTTGGTCATATGGAGCAGAGAAGACTCACTGGTGACATTTGCCGACGAAAGAGGCGGTCCAGTCGGTGGCGGGGGTAAAAGAGCAACAATGTCCTTCCTCAAATTCGCCAGCGACTTCCCCCTTGCAGAGACGAACAAGTCAATCTCATATGAAACCTTCTTTCGCAGTGTAGAGAAGGAGATGAAGATAATTTTGGACCTCAACATCTGTTGATATTCGGCAAATTTAGCGCGAAATCTTTGCTTAAAACGACAATACAAATGCCAACGAGATAATTCTTATCCACGCCTCACTTAGCGACCCGTTAAGCGAGAGCAAAACTTTTGTTGCATGTCGCATTCAATTTCAATATAACTTCATTTATTGCGGATTATATTCACCAACGAGGTTGACAACCCGTCACGTGACAACCCAAAAATTCCCACGATGACTCGAACACTTTGACGAGGAAGGGGGAGGTCAAGGAACACGCACGCACTTGCTTGATCTCTCTTATGATGTTATACAGTAGAATTAAATGAAAGAAGGCGCATACCTTTGCTCTTCTCGCAAACTCCCTCACGATTGGCCCGCCACTCTGCTCCAGCGTATCCATCACGAGCGTAAACGGACTCGCGCCATCTCGAAGGTTCAGCAGCTTCTGGAATAGGAGAGTATTGTGTGTTCTTCTTTGCTGGATAGGCGAAGGCGCCATATCGACCCTAAGGCTGATTTCTGGTGATTTGATGAAGTTGTGTTGTGACGCAGCCCAGAGCCGAGATTTTTGGAGAAGATGGTGGAGCGGCGGGAGCGGCCGCACAATGCGACTTCTATTTCAACCTCATCTCACACCATCTTCATCGAACCTTCTACAACTCCAAGTCCAGTCCTTCATATCAAGACTCTGCGAGCTTCCAATGCGTGTCTGTATCAAAATTTGTTTACGAAACTGAGCGTCAGAAGCCTCAGTACGGCTCCAGTAAGCAAGCCCTCCCAGTCGGAGTAAAAATGGCCGATTTTCGTACGCGAGAACACCAAGAGTCCCTCCACTATGCTCTTTATTCTCGCCCTTTAACTTTCTGAAATCTATACCGACCTTAGCTATACCTCTTAAGAAGCTACCGAATCTAAATAGCAAATAATATAGTGTTGTTTGTTAAATATTTGTTAATAATAACTCGGGTTTATCTTATTTACGCTCATCCAAAAATCGGCCACCTTTTTCCCTGCCTGAAAAGCCTTGGTATCAACGGCCTGCCAACGAGCAGGGTCGTACAGCTTCGCCAATCACAACCGAAGATCTCCTTCATATCCCAGATGGTGGCAAAAAACTGGGAACACAATTAGATGCCGCTACTGGTCTGAGATTAGTGGCGTCTGAACAAGGTGTCTTGGTGTTGATCGAATGACGATTCACGGACGATCAGCTGAGCCCCTTTGCCCCCAAAAACTGCGCCGCCTGGCTGAAGCCAAGACCTGGTTAGTTCTGAGTTAAAGAAGTCCTGCTTCTAACTTCAGCTTGTCCTTACGTGTTGTTCATCTTTTTAAAAATTCTTTGCTGTCACTCCCTTTGTTTCAGTCTTAGTTTTAGTTTTCTTCAATTGCGTGCATTCAGAGGTCCTCATGGCGAACCGTTCGGTGTTCAAGAGCTTCTTGCTCTACTATTTGTCATTATTGGGCTTCACGCTATCAGCAAACAATCACGGCGTCAGATTCCTCTTCCCCACGACCAACCAGATCCTCAATTACCAAGACACAGTGAACGTAACTTGGCGGTCCCCCTTCGAGAATCCCCTCCTCTATACATTCTGCTACAACTCCGTGACTCATGACATGATCCGGGGTATACTCCCTCCTTCTCATTCAACATTCTCCTTATCCCGTATTCTGCTGACGCATCGCAGAGGCCATCCAAAAGGTCGCACCTTACAACGGCTCACAACTCATCCCGCTGGTCTGGAAAGACGTCTCGAGCTGTAACTTCAATCTGAGACCCAACACTACGGCGGGAAACGGCGCCGATAGTCCTTTGTTCATTGTATTACCCACAGCACGGGCCGTGCCCGCAACCGTAGGATTAGGTTCGCCAGCCAGTACAAGCGGCACGACGCCAACAGCAACAGGAGAAGGCGACTCGAGCACGAGCGATACCCCGCCCTTGAACAGTGGGCTGAGCAGTGGCGCGAAAGCTGGCATTGGAGTCGGTGTTGCTGTAGTTTTGCTTGCCGTTCTGGCAGGAGTTGCCCTCTTCTTACTTCAACGACGGAAGGCCAAGAATAATGTTGTGAATCCGACACCGCCGCCAGTATATGCTGAAGGATATTACGGTGGGATTAGTGGTGGACAGAAATACCAGCCGGTTGATAGCACGGCGGGGTCAGATGTACAGATGCAGGAGATGAATGCTGATACCTCGACGGCGCAGCCAGGAGAGCTGAGCGCAGAGGTTGCGCATGAGCTACCTGGTTCGGATGTGCGGAGGTAGATGAATCCTGGGACTGTTGCTGGAAATACGGCGGGGGGCACGGGAGGGGATTTTCGTGGATAAGAGTACAACCCCTTGATGTTTTGGTCAAAATGGAGTGCCACAAGCGGTCCCAGGTGTCAGAAAGCTTACCAAGAACACCAAAGGCATGTCCTACTTACGAATTATGATAGAACTTCCTCTCTTCCGGCAGGACCGAGCGACCCTGAGGAACGCGTGGAAGGAACGATGTGAAATAGCTAGCTAGGTATGTCGAGGAAATATAGCGAGCTATCGCGAGAGGCGAAGGTTGGAGGTGTCTTCGGAAGTAACGAAATAAGCAGAGGGCTCGAGTTCGCAGGGATGGAAAACTGCAAAGACAAGTAAGGCAGATGGCGATCTGCTGGGAGTCGATGAGGTTCTTGTCCATAGTTGCTTGAGCCCTCCTCCTCTCCAAGTCAAGACCAAGCCATACACGGAAACCACTAATATAAAACATCTGCCCACTCTCAAATAATCCTCGATCCTATTACGCTGCCCATCGGGGAAAGCGAAACCCTCCCCCGAAGCTAGCCTGGACCCACCCGGATATACTCCGATCCGCTCCCCTCTTTCCTTGCCTTAATAACCTAAAATAAGCAGTTTTCGCTTCAATGTATGGTCATAAGAGCTGCGCTTAGTGGGGTTTTAGTAACCAAGTCGCGGTGCCTAACCAGCACATACATTGCCAAGCTACAAAAAAAGTCGTTCGAGTCTTTATTCTAATGATTTCCCAAGTCGCCCCTGGGGGTCATGAGTTTTACCTATTTTGAACGTTGATATTTTTTTTAAAAAAAATCTTTTGGTCGAGTACTATTTTTTTGCGACTTTTTGACGAGCACAACTAAGCGAAGTGAAGCTTTCCCCCGTGCAATTTTCTTCGCATCAAGGTTTCTCAAACCTGCGTGTCCTCCTTACCACGGTGTTGCAATTACGGTATGCATTCCATTCAACGTCACAAAGCCATCTTCAGTCAGATATTGGCTATCCAGGTTGCTAATCCATGGGCTTTTTTCTACAAGTTCGTCGACGAAAATCCGTCCTTCATTTCTTTTTGTTCGGAGCAAGTGCCGCCAGGAATCCCACAAAATACCAGAGCAAAGGTACTCATTCGTCTCAATAGCAAGAAGCCCAGACTGTGAGATTGAGTATCTCGAAAGGATCCCTTCTAAGTCCTGGTTCATTCCTCAGAATGGAATCTGCAAAAACACGATCAAAACAGCAGCATATCTGTCAATTTTGCACATGTCAACTTCACCTTTACTTGTACAAGCAATGACCACCCACGCCGCAGTTGCACCCAGACTCTCAAAGGGTTTGGCCACGGTCATAAAAGAAACCATGCCAAAAAACACCACCAAAAGCGTAAGGATGGCTTTAGTACACATTTATTCCTCCATCACTATTCAGACTTATCTCGAATTGTTTCCCTGGAGACCAAATAATTTGGTCAATAAGCACTTCTTATCATTATATAGCTATTCGGATATGAACGGAAATTTGTTGGCGTAAGCAAAAAAGTTTCAAGATTGTATTTGAAGAATGCTAGATGGTCTGCCTCGCTATCAAGGCCTCCAGCCAATACCCTCGCTGTAATCGAAATATAATTGCAAATACAGACGAGATTCTTCAAAGTCTCTCTCGTATCACACCTTGGGAAGCCTGTCATTAAGCCTCAAGCATGATGTTCAGAGGTCCTCCTGCATACGAGGTGAACTGCCTCCACCCTTTTCGTTTATCTTGGCGTTCAGGTTTCTCTGACTTCTCTATGGCTTCTTCTCCTTGTTGTGCTTTCGAATCACCAAAACAATGTCACCGAAACAATACCAGTGCAGCGCAATGCCAGGGAAACCCCCCTACCCGGCCCTGAGAGTGAACATCTCTTCCCACATCTGTGTCCACGCAAATGAGAAGTCGTGATGAGTATAGAAGGAGTGCCTAGTACTCATATCTCCTCCAGTGCTCTTCGCCTAAGTGCCTCTAACTGCAATGTATCGATGGCTTCCTCCTGGAGTTGCTCCTTGAAGCACTTAACCAATTTCACAAACCGAATATTTGGCGCAACTCGCACATTTCCCTGCCCTCTCGCCATTTCCATCACCAACTGTTCCATCACCTCCGGCTCTCTGTGCATGGGGAGAGCACGACCCTTGCTTTTAACGCCTGGTATTGAGACGTTTGTAACCCATAAGTTGCTCGGATGGATCACTTCGAAGAGGATTTCCTTCTTGCATGTCAAGCGGGTATCAACAATTTCCTCTGTATTCTCGAGACCCCACCTCCGATCGCCGGCCTCCTCCGTCTCGGTCAACACGATAAATACCAACTCCAAGCTACCATAATTCTTGAGGTCCTTGACGAAAGCCGAGAATTTCGGGTGTGCGACTGAGAGTGCGATGCTCTTGACCTTCTGTAAAGATTTGGTTGCGATAAGACTTGCTCTGAACGCTGGAGGAGTTACGTTTTCCGCTCCTGCCTTGCTGATGAATATCATATCGGCACTGGGAAGATAAATCAACCCTCGAGCATCTCTTTGCAGGAACTTCAATTCGATGTAATCGTGGAACGGGGTGCCTTTTGCTCTGAATTGCTTGCTGACCTGGAGGATCGGAGGATCGGTCCGTAGTTCATAGGTAGAAAAACGAGTTTCTAGCTTCCGCATATTTCCCATCACTTTATCCCTCGTGAATTGGAGTTGAAGGCGGCGTGGTTGACTTGTGGTGAGATATTGAGTGACAAATGCTTGTACTTCGGGTGGCAGCTGAGGGAAGAGGATAAAGCGCGATTTCTTGTTGATAAGCAAATTCTGAGGTTTATCAGCGATGTACAGGACGACTAGCACAAGTGCCGGAACTACTCACCAGCTTGAAGAAACGCCCTCTATATCCCATGTTCGAGTCGTTTCTAGTCAAACGAGTAGTCAGCAAGTGCGCCTTTCGAGATTGTTACACCAGTTCTAATATCAATGGAAATGACATGATTGTTTGAGCACGTACACTTCATCGTAGCGCAGCAGCGTATCCAAATGGTACTGTGATGCAGGAGAAAGTGGCATAAGATTGACCTTTATGAGGTCGACATCATGCTTGATCTCCTGTTCTCGTGTCAGAGGGGTCAAGAATAAGATGACAGATCGACTCACGAAGGTGGACATGTAGTCAGTCGACATCTTGAGCAAAAACGGCCGAAGAATCCTTTTCCGACCATATCCAAAGGAACGACATCGACTGTTGATAGCGTCCAAATCTAACAGGCGCAGGGATTGGGTACCAAGGTCAAGAGACTCGTGACACCGGAGACCGCTGCTAAGAGGCGTTTCGATGGCCCAATGATTCTGTATATCGAATGCCATTTTAAAAGAGGGATCGGTAAGTCCTAGGTAGCCAAGTCGAGAGTCGATCACTTTCCAGAAATGAGAGGACGCGCCTTGCCGGTTTTGAGTTACTAAGGTGTGATACCACAAGTTGAGGTAGTTCCAATGCGGCGCGTACGGCTCCCAGTGGTGATACCAGCGGTGCCCAAAATTAGCCGGCACCACAGCAAGCTCGCCAGTCGGCAGAGTAAGAGTCATTTGTGGCAGTGGTGATAGCGGCGGCGGCGGCGTTAGGCGTTGTTGCATGAATCTGTAGTAGTACCAGTCGTCCCTCGGGCTTGCCCTTGGATTAGGTACCATGCCTGGCATGCCAGCCATGGTGCGTTTTCGTTATTAGTATCGCCGTCGTTGTTGCTGCTGCTGCGATTGCCGTTGTTGGTTGAATGCACGGCAGCGGTGTTTAATAGCGGATAAATAGAAGACAGATGCCGACCGGCCATGAGCCATAAATGAGCGCGAGTGTTGATTTATTTAGATTCGCTTAAATTTTTATACGTAAGTAAAAGTCAGATGATAGAACTTATTAGAAACGTAGATGATACACTCTAATAACTTTTTATTCCTTCCCGCACTCAGATTCCCCCCCTCCATATTCCCATTCCCGGTCCATCCTTCTCTTACGAATTCAAACTTTTCCAAACTTTCCAGTGACCCATCACCGAGGAAGGAGCAGTTTGTCAAAAGCATAAACTTAATCCCGTTTGTTGGCGAGGATTTTTGGATTCACTGATGTTTACTATTTCACGAGACATTGCACCTCGAGACATTTTTTATTTTTTTTACAAAACAAACGCACATATTACCTCTTAGTGAATATTTGTGGGAAGCTGGTAGTAACTCTCCTCATATCTTCAATTATTTCAACGCAGTT
Organism: Hyaloscypha finlandica; assembly: GCA_021399475.1. Lineage (NCBI taxonomy): Eukaryota > Fungi > Ascomycota > Leotiomycetes > Helotiales > Hyaloscyphaceae > Hyaloscypha > Hyaloscypha finlandica. The sequence goes on along the minus strand of JAJTUR010000076.1, from coordinate 99,257 downwards.
GGCCCATACTCAGAACCAATCCTTCGCTTTGCTAAGTAGTAGGTATAATGATTTTCTCAACCCATGTTTTCTGGAGATTTGGTTATTGAAAAGACCAAACAGTCTCCAAAGAGAAACATACTTTTCATTCAATTGACTCCACAAACTCTGGGTTGCTACGAAGAAAAAAACTGGTGATTTTGAAATAGTGCTGAAAATTGCCTCCGAAAGCTAAACAAAAAAGACATTTAGCGTCCGCGGAACAGCGCCACAGTCCTATTCCAAAGCTTGAGTAAGGGGTCATCCAATATAAAATAATGCAAGGCTTTCTTAACATACATGTAGTTTACCGAATGCGTGGGGCATCGCCCGATAAATATTTATACATGAACAAATTTGACTTCAAAACGCTCGATCTGTAAAGGATTCACACGCGCATCTGACTGAAGCACCACACGCCAAAAGTCCATCTGCCCTTGATCTATTGAAATAGATCCAAAGAAGGTTTAGGTAAGCTTTATGTTGACTATCACGTGTTTGATCTCCTCATCGGTGACCCCTGTCGCTCACGTGCCAGATTGCGGGGTACACTAATTTTCAAGCAGAGCCATTTTCTTCTCTTCCAACATCAATATCGATAACTTCCACAATCCATGAACATTCCTTTGGTGTCCGTATCTCAATGGTCAGATCGCAAAGGGGACAGATGATGGCTGATGAGGCGGTGAGGGTACATTTCGCAAGTGTGACCAATTCCAAGCAGCGCGACCATGTCGGACGATGTCAGTGAGTTCTACTCAGCATGTGACTGCTGCAGGACCAGAAAGTATAAGGTATTCCTTAACACTCTTTCGTGGGCTTGTGTTAAGGGATTTTAACATCATGTCTTAGTGCACCAAGGAGAAACCGACGTGCGCTCCTTGCTTGCAGCTTGATTTGGAATGCAACTACAGTCGGAAAGCTTCTCGCACGCCATTGACGCGGAATAATCTGACGGCTGCTGAGGATCGAGTTCGAGATCTAGAGACCGCAATCAAGACCCTGTTTCCCGGTGTGGATATTGAGACGGTTTTGTCGTCGACTATCCGGCCGTCAGAGAATGCTTCTGTGAAGACCAACATTGCGACTTCACCGAGCAGCAAATTGTCACCCTCGTCAAGAGAAGCCAGTCACGAAGCCGAGGCAACTTCTGAAAGTTTACCACAAGCAGCTGATGGCTTCGATTGGACAGAGAATGCTGTCAGTCTGAATGAGCTAGCTGATGGAATGGCAGCCCTGTCAGTCAATCCCGAAGGTGCAGGATATCTAGGTAAGTCTCAGAAGGCAATAGACGACGAGGTACTGACAAGAGAGGAAAGGGGCTACTTCGAGCGTTGTTCCTCTACGAGCATTACTCAGTCGAGACCAAGACGGAGATCAACAAGCTTTCAGTTCTCCCAACTGGCATCCCCAATCCATGCTTTCAGATCTATTCCCCATGAGTCTGCCCTTCTCAAACATTTCAGAAAATACCTTCGTGGATGCATACTTCAGATATTATCACACCACATATCCCTTCCTTCACGAGCCACTGTTCCGTGCTCAGCTTCAAGGCAAGAGTCCTCGGCCTGAAGGAAATTCGTGGATAATCCTGTACAACGCTGTTCTTGCACTCGGAGCATGGTGTATTGGCGACGATGAATCTGTCATGGATGACTTCTTCTACCGGAAGGTGGCCCGGATCTCTGAAGAGAGTTCAATCTTTGAGAGTGGCAATCTAGCCATGGTCCAGGCACTGCTCCTGCTCAGTAACTACGCTCAAAAACGGAATCGGCCTAATACGGGCTGGAACTATCTTGGACTCGCGGTACGAATGGCTCTCAGCCTTGGTCTGCACAAAGAATTTCCGAATTGGGAAATCACACATCTCCAGCGGGAGATGCGACGGAGAGTCTGGTGGGGATTGTTCGTATTCGATAGCGGGGCATCAATCACATTCGGTCGCCCTGTTTTGTTGCCAGAGAGAGGTATCATGGACGCCAGCCCAGTTCTAAATATTCACGAAGAGGTATGCCTCCAACATTTTTATCCTTGCCAGCTGCTGATTGCTTTAAGTCTTTAACGCAACATACAAACATACTGCCCGATGAGCTTCCGTATCCCACAGCCTACACAGGTCTAATATCACAGTCTCTGTTTCACCTCGAAACAAATAGTCTCCACCACCGACTAATTTCAACGCCTTACCCACTGCCCGAGGAACTCTTGAGTCTCAACCAGATCATCAAAACTTGGGAGAACTCAACCCCGCCGTACTTCCAGCTCGACTCTCCTATCATACACGCCAGCGAGGCATTTCTCTTTGCTCGCTATCGTCTGGATTGGCGAAGCTGGAACCTCCAAATCATCCTCTTCCGTCCCGTGGTTCTCCAACTGGCAGGCCGGAGAAAGCAGGCCGAGCCGAGCACCGTGCCCGAGACAAGCGAAGAGCTCGCATGCCGCGAGAAGTGCACCCAGAGTGCGAGAGCAACCATAAACTCCATCTCCGACTTTGTCGCCACCGGCATGGTCTCAAGACTGAGTACCTGGTACATGCTCTACTTCCTCTTCCAAGCCGGACTCGTGCCTATCATCTGTCTCCTCACCGATCCAACACATCCCGATTCGATCCTTTGGCTGAACGACATCCGCACCACCAGGGATCTACTCAGTCGCACCGCCCTTACAAATCGACTAGCTGAACGCTGTCTCAGCGTCTTCAATCGCCTTTCGCCTACGCTGGACAGTGGCCTGTCTGAGGATTTGGGTCTCGGAATGTGGGAGGGGAATTTCGCTGATGAGTTTCTGAATGATCAATTTGGTGGGGACATGGGAGCTTGGGATTGGGAAAATGGGGAAATTAACTGGACGATGTGATGAAAATTCTATATTGTAAGATTGGAATATTGGTTCGTACCTTCCCCTCATCAAGAAACGCTCATGCTTCGAATTGTGACAATGAATTTAAATAGTTCTATGAGGAGACGATTCTCTGATCGACCATAATTCATCATTCTTCGCCATCAACCCAGACATATCCGAGGCTATAAACACCCAAAATTCCCAACGAATTTCTATGATAATTCCGTCTTTTCTCCCTTGAATCCCTCGCTTCGCTTCGCTTCCACACCTTGCTCTCCAATCACTCAGTATGCTCGACCACCATCCCCTTCTCCGGATCCGTTCCATCAATCTGCACACCCCTAAGCTGCGCCTCAATCTGCCTAATCCTCTCCTGCTCCTCATGCGCCGCTGTGTCGCCGAAAACAAGATCCATGTCCTCCAACGTCTTTCCCCTCGTCTCAGGGACAAAGAAATACGTAAACCCTCCGGCCAACAAACAGAACGCAGCGAAGAAGATGTACGTGCCCCATTTGATCTGGGCAAGCATGTCTGGAGTGACTAGGCCGATGATGAAATTGCACATCCACGTCGTGGAGGTCGTGATTGAGATTGCCTTTGAGCGGATCGCGAGATTGAAGATCTCGGAGGGGAGGACCCAGCCGATTGGTGCTGTTCATCTGTCAGTACAGATTTCCTTTTTAATATCCGTCCTTAGGATGTGGCTTACCGAACGAGTAGGAGAAGTTCACATCATAGATGTAGATAAACGCAATCCCCACCCAGCCCGCCGCCTTGTGCGCCCCGAGTCCATCGCCATAAGCACCAACAATCGCACCTACAATTACGAGCGAGATGCAAGTACCTGCCGCACCGCACATGAGCAATGGTCGTCTTCCAACTTTGTCAATGAGGAGAATGGCAGGGATTGTGCTAAGACAGTTGACGATTCCGTACACGCCCGTTGCCAGCAGAGAGGTTGTGTTTCCTGAAAGGCCGAGAGACGCGAACATCGTTGGGGCGTAGTAGATCATAGCATTACACCCCATAAACTGCTGGAAGAACATGACGCAGCAGCCGATAGCAAGGCGGCGGAACCGGGACTTGTTTGTGAAGAGGGACAGGTACTGTGTTTATCGTCAGCTCTTACTCCTTACGAATCTAATGAGGCAGAGGAGCGCGGGCTTACTTGAGAAGCATGCAGCTTCAATCCCGAGGCGCCATTATAGTTGTCCCTGATATATGTATTCTCCAAGAGAATAGAGGCTTTGATGTCGAGCGCTTCGGAGACTATGCTCGGGTGATCGGCGGGTAAGCGTCGGAGTTTGGAAAGAGCTCTGAAGGCTTCTTCGTCGCGCTCTTGGAAGAGGAGCCATCTGGGAGTGTCAGGGTAGAAGATCATTCCGATGCCGAGGATGAGTGCAGGTAGGATTTGGAGAGCTAGGGGGATTCTCCAAGCAGCGGTACTTTGGCCTGTGCAACCGTTCGGTCCAACGTCGGTGTAAGGGTCAAATGATGGCGAGGACGCTGTTCCGCCAGTGTAGGGGACGGATGGTGAGCAGCGGGTGCCACCGATGTAATGTGTTCCGTAATCGATCCAGAAGCTGGTGAGGATACCGATTGTAATGGATACTGTCGACTTTCAGTACGCCCCTTCCAAGGGAAGAAACTTGACCAAACTCACGTTGCTGCAGCACCACAAGACCTCCACGGATATCAGATGAAGAAACCTCGGAGATATATAGCGGGATAACCATCGTCAACATTCCCACCGCCAATCCCGCAATTGCTCGCCCTTTGCCACGTCAGATAACAAACTCCCAAACTTCATACGGTTAAACTCACCAACAAACAACATCCCAATGCTCACTGCTCCAGCCTGAATAGCAGACCCAACAACAAAGATAACAACCGCAATAATCATGTTCATCTTCCTCCCGTATTTATCGGCGACAGGACCATTGACAAGAGATCCAAACCAAGCAGCTTGTCATCGTCAGCCACCCCTCTCATCTCAGCTCATAGAAGGGGAAACGCACTCAACAGGATCGTCGACACCCACCACCCCTTGAAACCAGCATCAGCGTAGATCTTTGGGAATGCAGCGCCAAAGGACTCCATTGTCAGAACACCAGAGACAACTCCTTGATCGTAACCGAAGAGGAAACCGCCGAGGGAGGCGAACTATCTTTTTGTTAGACATTTTGGGTAGAGTTTTGTGAGAGGTACACGAACTAGTGCGACGCCGAGGAGATAGGGGTTGTCAAGGAGGCTGGCTTTGGCGGGCTTGGTTGAAGGCTCGAACTCTTGCGAGCTCATGTTGAGTTCTTGATTCGCCATATTGAATGTGGTATTGATTAACGTTGCCGTTGGATAGACTTTGGGTGCTCTATCTTGTTGAAAGAGCGGAGAGTCGCTCTTATATCTTCACTCGCCAACCGGCCACTCCACCTTAAATCATCCCATTGCGGGGAAAACAAGCTTCCCCTTCTCCCCAGTTCTCCTTTTTTTCAAAGCGGGTTCAGGGTTTATTTGTTTCCATTGGTGGACGACTGCTGACCGACGATCTTGTCCCACTGTTTATGTCCTGGAAATGTTAAGAATTGTTGTTAGTGACGGAATGTTGCTGTCCGACCAACGAGATGGGGCTGTTCCTGGCGGACGAGTGTTGTCCGGCGAATGGGAGGGGGGGATTGTGGGCCAGGATCCACAAGGGTGGGATGCCGTCTGTTGCCGATGGAAGAACATGACTTTGAGGAAGTCACGTTTGTCTCACTACAAATGCCAGGATTTCACGTTAGTAATAATTGCGCATGATTCTAAGGGGATTGAGAGGAACTGAGTGTGGACACTGTTACTTGTATCAAAATGGCCTCCGTATGAAGGATGGTGACTTCTCGCTTATCTCACTCCGGAGACTGAACACTTCAAGATATCAGACAACACAACTAAGTTATAACTAAAACAAGAGGCTTGTATGCGGTTAAAATTAATCCACCGTTTGATCCCACTTAAGAGGAAAGAATTCTGCCTGCAGAAGAGGTTGAACGTGTGAAGTGTTAGGAGTTCTCGAAACACGTATTCTGCACTCTAGTCGAATGCGATATCTTGAAGGATGCTATTGCTGGCAACCCTCTCCAGCATATAACGATCTCACAACGTATACTTAAAAGCCTCCGAGCCTTCTTTGATTCTTTTCCTTCATCAGCCTGCTTATTTCGTTGTATCAAAATGAATAATGTTAAAACAGCCACAATGATCGTGACGATGGAAGGTGCGAAGACAGCTAGTAGAAGATTATGATGCACCTTTGGATTTCGTAGCGTGTGTACCAGGACGTGATGATATATACGAAGCCTAGATATAAGCCCTAGTTTTGCTCTAGAGGTGGATGTTGGCGCTGATAGAATGCCCGATTCTTACCGCTTTGAATGTACCCAGAAAGCTTCTCAAGATCGATAAGCTGACCCAGCTGTTGAAGCGTTGATCCAGCGTGAATGCACCCCAAGCTATGATTTTCGCCGCAACCCAGTTTGCAGCCCCAACTCTCTTCATTCTGGAATATTGCTTGGAATCCGAAAATGACCGATGAAGAAAATCAGAACTGTCATGAATCAGCATTTGGCCACCTAGCTCCGTTGGTATATCTCACGTGTGATGAAATCTTGGCTTCCAACATCGAGATCAGGATCTCCATCTAGGCCCGCGATTCTAGCAACAGAGATGTTTACTCTATCAATGTAGGTGGCTGCGTAGGTGGCACCAAAGATGGGTAAGACTCTGAAATCAACTTTGCGTCTGTTGTTGCGTCAGCCGATTTTCACGTGCATAGAGGTATTTTTGAGATACTGGAAATACAAGGTTCAATTAGCAAACTTCGAGTCTGTCGTCTCTTCATGTGACGCTTGTTCGTTGTTCTCGTTCTTCTCACGCTGTCTTTCTATAGATTTGTCTTCGAAATCCGTAGTCGATGTTGTATGTGATTCATCTCTGGTCATGGAGTGAAGAACCATGTTGCTCCTTGACAATTCTTTCTTTCGAGGTCTTATTGCGTGAAGACTTGCAGCTTAAAGCAAGGTGTGTAGCAAAGAGTAATTATCAAGAGAAGGGAGTGCTGAGACCTGATCATATCGACTTCTTGACTGAGCAAGCCACCGACGAGGGGATGGGTTTGATCCGAAACTAATGATGCTTTATGGGAATGTCGAGGACCCTAAGATCTTCTCCAAAGTGCCTCATTAGGCTTGAACTGGACTGCCGAGACACCAGACCATGACAAGCGTTGCTTGTATTCGACAGTACGATTTAGTTGAGGGGCTTGTTCTCGCTTAGTAATAATAAGGAGCGCCTCTCAAGTGACATCTCCTCGATCGCGTCACCTCATCATCATATTCGTACTCCCTACAAACACAACCTGAACACTCGCAAATCTGTTTAGCCTTGTCAGCACTCTCATCTACATTCTTATCCTATTTATACAATGAAGCAAACTTACGCAGCAGTAGCCGCAAAATTCTCCACCCGCCTCGCCTCCGTCACCAAGCTCAAGCAAACACTGAATATTGCCGTAAAGGCACACACAATACCCAGTCTTGCGGTCATATCCCTCACAAAGGAAAGCACTATAATTGCTGCTATAGGTATCAAGGAGGACACCAGCGTGCCGAGGATTGTAGCAATGCGATGAAAGTGTGTGTCGCGGTAAAGGAATATGTTGGCTTCGACATCGAAAGATGATTCGTCTGAGGCACTTTCTGTGCTGTGCCGGAGTGTTGGTGAGTTATTTAATGAGATATTTGATGTGATGGACACATCTTGACAGGACTTGCGGTTTTCCTCGGTGCCGGAGGTGGATTCTGGTTGGGGCGATGGTCCGCGCTTTCGATGGCTTTCTGGCTTCTGCGACAATCAGTATATGTGTTATTTTGAATCTCTCTCATGGCTCTGGGACACCTTTATCCATTTGCCGCAGATTCTGTGCAGAGGGTGGACAACTCCCCAGTGGTAAAAATTTGGCAGCACGTTGAGAAGCAGTCTTGTCATCGCATCATCTTGTCCCCCTCCTGCAGCCAATGTTCCAAGCCCCGCGGGCTTATCGTACACGTCGGAGTCTGCGCCGATGAATGCAGAGTTCCCTAAGCTAGGACGCTCGAGCCATTTCTGGAGGAAGTCGAGGTCGTGTTTGCGTGGTGCTGGAAGCCCAGTGATCATCCTGTGGTGCGCAATTGCTTTATCTATGTACGTTAGATTATAACAGATAATCCTTGGAGACATTCTTACAGTATTCCTTGAGTTTCCGGCGAAGCTCGAGCCATTTCTCATATTGGACACTATCCGCTGAGGAGCTGAGCGTTTCCCAGTCGACGGCAAAATCTTTCCTCTCAGGATTCTCCGAGTCGATCTGAGCTATCTTGTCGATGCTTTCCTTGAGATTAGTGATTTCAGCTTGAAGGTAGAGTAAGTTTTGTGCGCTGATTGACTCAAACTTTTGGAATATCAGGAAGTGTCCATCTGTGCGGGCATCACCCATGAGGCTTGCGAGCTTGCTGTACCCTTCCATCTTGGTCGAACACTCTAGGAGATACTTCAAATGAATTTTGAAGATGCATGACAAGAGAAAGGGCCAAATTGAGAGCAATTGACTTGTATCGGGATTGACAATGATGAAGCGCTGGCAAGGCGTTTCGCAGCCTCGTTGGGCTGCCCAATAACCCCAGTCACTATCCACACCCTTCAGGCAGCAATATGCCTTGCTTCCTGAAGACTTTCGATGGAGAGAATTGGCGAATGGGGAATTCTAGACGACGGATCTTTCTTGTGGTATCCCACTCAGGTTCTTTATGTTCAATTGGCAGGCTCGCTGTGCTGGCGATCCACCTCGGCCCAAAGCAGGTGCCTGGGAATAGTCAATCGACAGAAAAGCGTAGAACAAATCGTGCAGTTGATACAGCGCATATCGGAAAATTGAAGGCCATGCATGGAGAAGCGTTATGTATCTTCTTGATAAGACAAAAGGACGAAGACACTACAGAATCTGCTTTGTTGAACTTTTCAATTTGCTTATATTGTCCTTCCAACTCACTCGAAGAGGTTATGAAGCTTTGTCCGGACACAGAGTTGCAGGACTGAGACATGCCAATGAGGACAACTGTAGGAATGGAATTGGTTGTATTTGGTGCCATGAGGGATTTTGTGGGGTCACTGCCCTTAGCCCCGGTCTCCCTATGAACAGGATCGACCCCTGGTGACAGGAGGACGAGCAGGGATGCTAATCGGTGACGATCTGGTGGATGCCACTCCAGATCCTCATTTCTTACTCGATGCACCCTCCCAATCCGACGTTATAAGCCTTGTTTCAAGCTTCAGCCAATACGAGGAATTCGAGCCTCTCATCTCCCGTTTCCAATGATAGAACCTACCTCCCAGTCACTATCTGGGACACCACGGCCTGCAACTCAGCACTTCCCCACCAACGCCGTCGAAACGGAGTCGGCTGGCGCCCTATCCTCATCGTACAGCCGTCCGCCTCACTTTTGATATCCTTCCCAGGGCATCAGATCTCTGGCCACGATGCAACCGACCAGGTAACGACCTCACTATGTCGAGTAGTTCGAGAAAGCGCGATCCCGGGCGGAAGAGGACAAAGGCTGCAGATCCGGATGAGGAGTCAGGCGGGGAAGGGCCGCAGCCCCGCGCGTCACACCACCCGAAGACGCCGCAAAAACCGCCGACATCCATTATCAAAGGAGATGTTCATATCAAAAGCGTCAAGGGCAATGTTTATCTAGTTCAGGGCAGCAGAGATGACGAGCTACCTCAACGTTCTCCTACCCCGACTCGGAATCCAACTCGTCGTCAGCAGCCAACGAGAACGGTAAAACGATCGACAGCGCAATGCGATTCTCCCAGCGCCTCCGAGGAAGACGAAACAAGTGCTTCCGATGATACGGAGCCCGAATATGTTGCTCCTAGGCGATCGGCGAAATCGATGATGCCTCTAGAACGGCCGCGCATGCACTCGGAGAAGAAGAAACGCGATCAAGCAGATGAGGGGTACCACACAAGCGGCACAGTATCATATACGGCGCAGGTATTGGGAAAGGCAAAGGGAAAAGGGAAGGGGAAGGAAAGATCAGTCTCGTCAATTGGAAGCGTATCAAGCCGCCCGCGCCGCGACAGTAAGATGTCAAAGGAAACTGGATGCGAAACGGACACGAGTAGCTGCCATGCAGACGGAGACAATGGAGATGAAGTATCTGCTGAGGAAGAGGAGGGTCAACCCGAACAAAATGCCCCTTATGAGGAGGACGAAGCGTCAGATGATGTATGTACTTGCGCGTTCAGGTAGACGATTTTACTCACCTATCCAGGACTTCCTAAAGCTCCCCATACACATCGGCAACCCTAAAAATCTAGATACTCCGGCAATAGGCGAAAAGGCAATACTAGACACAGGGACAAAGGGAGACTGGATATCGCAAACATTCTACAATGAACTCCGAGACATGGGAGTCCGATCCACAAAACTAAGTGCAGAGGAACTCGATGTGCAATACCGTGACTTCAACGGCAAGAAGTTCCAACCCACTGCAAAAGTTGATCTTACTATTCAGACGGAGGAGTTCAAGGGATCTATGAAATGCAGAACAATGAGGTTTTTGGTCGCAAGCAAAGCAACCTTCACTATCCTCTTTGGAAGAGACACAATTCGAAAGCATAAATTCTTTACCAGATCAAAGCGCGATACAGATGGAGAAGAAGTCTTGATAGGTGTCCACGATGAGCTCAATGAAGGTATGTTCCCCTTAAATTCATGTCTCCGGCATTTATTCTGACTTAAATTTTGCAGCACAAAAAGCGGAGACGAGGAGGAAAAAGGAGGAGCAGAAGAAGCTCTCCTCGGAAAGGAAAAAGGCGCGGGATAGCAAGACAGAGAAGGCCGCCAGGGAGAAAGAGAACGGGTCTGCAGCCTCGTCTTCGAAAGACGCACACCTCGCCACCACAGAACCGCGAAGGGGCAAGACTCGGTTGCCGTCGAAGGAGTCTGCGCGAAAGTCGAGCTCGTCGATGGAGGACTGTACATGGTAGCCTTTGTGACATTAATCTTTGGGTGTAGGAACTTGTAAATTGGGCGTTGGGTCGGACCGGGACGGAATATATATTAGGGATAGAGGGTTGGGCCACGCTATTTGGATCGGGACGGTGCATAAGCAAGACGGACTTGCTTGGGCGCACAACGGAACCATGCATCGGCACCTGAGATACCTCTTTGTTTGCTTTTGGGAGCTTTCCCTTCCTTGTATCCTACTCCTTCGAGTGGATTTCTCGGTGGTTCTGTCTGATAGATTTCAACGGAGGCGTTTTGTGCAAGGGCGGGCGCTTGCCCGGTCAACAAAAGAAAGAAATGAAGAGCTTTAATGATTTGAGATTAACCGTTCTTCGGATTCATATTATGCCCATCAACAAGATTTCGCCACAGATTTGCTGTGAATGTGAATGAGTCAAATATTGTTGTCCGTGTGGAAGGGAACAGATGCAGAGAATTTATAGGTACCTCTAAGCGAGGAATTGTGAATCACTTGTCTTAGTCCCTGGATTACAGCTGCTATTTCGAAAGATGTAAATCACATTAAGAGGAACCCTACTCAAATATACTGAGAAATCTGTAATCGCTTTCTCACGCTCACGATTGATTCTCCAAGATGATTTTACAAACAGGACTTCTCTCGCTTCCCCGCTACCTTTTCTATATAAATCGGCGGGGGAAATATTTTTCGATGAAGTGGAAGTCTTACACCTGGCAATGCCCTTCATTTGAAGAAAGCTATGGAATCAACTCGACGTCGAAGCTAAACTTGTCATACAGGCCCTCAACCATAAAGCGAGTTTATTTGAGGTGGGGTTGCTCAGGAACAGCCCACCTGGAGCTCTGTGCAATTGTGCATAAACTCCAGGGCATATTTGCGGCAGCGCAAACTGTGCTATCGAATTACACATCACGATCTTTAACCTTATGGCTGGTAACCACACCTCTGCATCTACAGGGAATGTTTCATGTACTCCATTTCATCTACGGGGAATTTATCCCGATCTGTAAGGATTCGATGCAGCGCATGCCCATCTCCCGGCCCGCACGGCAGTTCAGAGTGGTGCCACCCCTGAATCGCCTAATTTTTAGTGTAGTTTGCCTCGCTGAGCCCCTATCCCAGGCTGAGTTCCCCGCTCGGAACATTCAACAAACCCAGTGACGATGTTGACTTGAAGCGAAATTGAGAAACGACAATGAGATTGAGAGCCAATGGGTCTCCCATGGGAATAGAGTAAAATGAACCAGAGTCGGTGAGTATATTGAAGTTTCGAATGTTGGGGGTGAGGCTTTTGAGATAACCAAAGCTGCTTGTCTAGTCTGGATGAGAAATTAAGAGAATACAAATCGCGGGTTACGGCGCAAATCAGCTTCCATAGCCGCCCCTCAAAGATATATATCTTGGTGTAGTCTACCGTAAATCAAGCAATTTCGGACCCTACCGAACCACCTGACTTGAGCCCTTGCTTTTGGCCACTAAAGTGAGTCAAATAACAATGGGTAACGCAACACTCCAGCATTCGGCCACAATTTACTCCATCGCGGAGCTTGGCGGAATATATCCCCTCCCGCCCGATCACAAACAGAATTAGCCAACGATAAACTTAGAATGAAAGTGCGGAGATGAAGGAGTTAAAATATCCGCAAAATCTGTCCACCGTATAAACGTGCCTTCCCCGAAGACCGACGATGCCGCGTTTTCACCTCATCCTCGAAAGTTAACCAATTGCTGTTAAGACCATAATTCAAGAGGCTGACCTCTTCCGTTCTTTTGTTCGCGTTCGCCGCGATTGGCATGGCTCAGGCTCCTGCTGGCTACAAGCCGGTGTACCTCACCTCGAAGGTGGATGCCAAGTTAACGATAGTACTGAAAACAGCAGCTGCCGGCAACATTATCCAAGCGTCCGCCCAGTCACCAAAAATCACGGGGGACCGCAATACTCACCTTATTGAAATCTAGTCAAACACTGGCCAACACGGCAGCACAGCAATGGTACCTCAAAGACGGGAACTGCTCAATCCAATTGGCAGGTTCCTTGGTCTCGGCAATTATTGCAGTATACTATGCAAGCGATCAGTATCGAATCTTGGGTCGGCATTTGAATTGCGAGGACGTAAAGACCTGGATCGGGGGCGATAGACTGGCTGGGTATGGCATAGATCAATATGGGGAGTTCATGCCTTCACCCGCTGCTGTGTTGACTGTCTCAGCGCCAAATATGCTTCTGTCAGCGTCTCTAAACTCCTTCCTCCTTGGGCTTGGAACATACCTGGCTTATGTCTGGACTAGGCATCTCGATACAACAGCTGGTACAAACGATAGCCTGGCAATCTTCATTACATATGTGGCCAGCCTCACAGCCTGTTACGGCCTCTTCGGACCCGTCCTCGTGCGGCGAAGCTACACTACTGAAAGGCTTGTCAATCAACCAACTTCAGCTCGGGCTCGTGGTTCCACAGATGGAGCTGGTATGTCCAGAGAGCATTCAGTTAAAGACGAACTTATCCAAGAATTGCACATCGCGGCTTAGCTACGTCGGGAATCGGCTGCTTCCGACGAACGCATTGCTGAACTGCTCGAACGTCTTGGTCAACAGTAATGGGGAAAAGATTGGACCTACGGGCTCAAAGGGTGGCAATAACGGAGAACAGGGCCAAAGCAATCGGCACTTCTGGAAGACCATCGACCTTATTTCGTGTTCTGCGGGCAAGATAGGTATCTGGTAAGCGAAGCAAAATAGTAACCCTGGTGAACCATTTCCCAGTTATCCACTCCCCATGCACATCAGTCACTGCGAGTCAAAGGTCTTTCCCCATCCCACTAATCCCTTTAACCACCTCCAACTCCCCCAGAAACCCCTCAACCTTCCCCTTAATCATCTTCCACGCCGTCGCACCCAACGGAAGGCGAAGCGGGACCTTCTCGCCTCTGTTCGCAATCATGAAAAGCGTCTCCGCCAGCGCAGACGGCTCAATAAGGAGACCGCCACCACCGGCCTTGATGCCTGCATTGACGTAGAACTCGAGTTTGCGGGTTGGCATGGAGGGATCTTGGTAAGCGGGGTGCGGCGCCGTGTGCGCTTTTGAGTGGCCTTCGAAGTTGGTTTTTACGCCGCTGGGCTCGACGATGCAGAAGTTGACTGAGTGAAGTACAAATTAGCCGCAAGCGTTTCATTACATGTATTTTCTTTATTGAATTTGGATTTTGAAGAGGAACGTGAGGGGATGCAAGGGAGGAAAGGGGAAAAGGGAAACCCACTATTCCAATCTGGATGCATCTCCCTCGCCACAGACTCAGACCAGCCCTCGACAGCGAATTTGCCCGCGTGGTAAAACGAGTGCCCGGGTAAGCCGACGATTCCTGCCAGTGAGGAGATGTTGAACACGATGCCGCCCCGATGGACGCCATCATTGGTCTTGTCTTGCCGCATGACAGCAATGGCACGCGTCGTTACGCGCACGGTGCCAAAGAATAGAGTCTCCATCTCCTGGTGCATCTCCTCTTCCGTGGCAGACTCGGTGTCGCCCGAGAGAGAGTACCCGGCATTGTTCACCACGACGTCGAGGTGGAAATCTTTGCCAAGGTCTAGGAAAGGGAGCAGTCAGCAGTTGCTTGATATGGATTATTCAGGGACAAACCGGGGATATATATCATCTCAGGAGAAAATCATATATAATGAGATAGTGAGAAATAGGAAATGGATACTCTAAGGAAATCGAGACTTACGCTCAGCAGCAGCTGTGAAAGCAGCGTCGACCGAAGCAGCCGACGTCACGTCCAAGGCAAGCTTGAGGATGTGGGCGTTACCATCAGGGAGGTAGGAGAGGTCTGCTGGCTTGCGAGCCGTGGCTATAAGGCGCTGGGTCGGCTTGCTAGCGATCAATTCTGCTATCGCACGACCAATTCCCGATGAGCAGCCGGTGACTTTCAGGGTATTAACAAGCTGTTGATCTTCTGTTTTGCCCCCTATGGGTTAGCTTGGAAATGTGAATAGAGACTTACTCAACCAGGTTGCATCGGACGGGAGTGCATAAGGCTTGGTGTTGACTGGATTCATCCTGACACGGATTGAGTTGGGTGTTCAATTGGCTCTGATAAACGTGCTGTGGTTGGTGACCTCTATTCTGCCTGAGATCAATATATCAATGTTTGATATGCCTTGTTGCCATAGATCAGTTGTGCGTTTTTATATGATTTTCCTTGGCTCGTTGCGACGTCAGTTTATCGCACGTAAAGTTTACGATTGGAGAACGACGCGGCGTGAGTCATGCGGCGAATGTGGGGAAAGGGGCCGTCGTACAGGGTGCCAGTCCAAGGCCGGAAAGGGGTAGCGAATATCACGTACTGGGCATAAAAAGGGGCTGCTCGAGTAGGATGTGCTAATGCGGTGTGAGATTTGACATAAGCACTGACTCCGGAATATGATGTCGAAAGCCACAACTCGTAGCTCTTGCTGAGAGGGTGACTGTGGGATGATCTTTCCATTTCGGGACCTCGCTTCTTATACTAACTAGTTGCTTCTCGAAGGGCCAATGAGGACCGGTTTGCCCATGGCTACGAGAGTTTCTGCTGCATCTTCATCTTGGCTCTAACCTCGGTCATGACTGGATGAAAATACATCTTTCGGTCTCGCCGTCCAAGATACTGTCTCTGGTTTCAGCAGAGGAATAGAGCGTCAAAGAAAAACGCCTGAACTACAGGTCGCAGGCAAAGGCGTCCCAAACGAACGCCTCCCGTATCGCCGTGTGTTACAACAGGTCTTCACGACGTGCAACAAAAGCCGTCATGTTACACAGCGTCCAAAAGACAGGAGCAAACTTTTCCTTCCATTTCCTTGATGTATATAACACAATGGATATATTTCCAAACATCCAGCCAGGCATTTTATATACCACAAACTTTCAGACCTGTCTCTTTCTTTTGTAAACTCACAGCTCATCATGCCCAACCTGCCACTTCCCACCACTCAAATCCGGCATCCCCATAATCTTGACCACGAGACTCGTCCAGCCCGTGAAATGCTGTGTCCTTTGCCCCTTGCCCGTCTCAGGGTTATACTGCTCCCATGCAAAGCCTGTCTCTTGCCACGAATCAAAGACTGTTCTGATGAGGTTCAATCTCAGTCTTGAATAGAGATCTTTGGATTTTTCTTGGTAGGGGCCGGGAGTTTGTGCGTATTTCTATTTTCGTTAGTTGGATGGGTGGGGTAGAGGAAGGGAGGGGAAGGGAAGTGGGCTTACGAGTAACTGCGCAACAGCAAGATAGTTCATATTCATCCACACAGGACCCCTCCAATAATTCTCCGCCGTCCCATAAAGCTCATCCTTCTTGCTCAAACTCCTCAACCCAAACTCACTCCACAGCTCCTCTTCATCACCCAATAAATTAAGTATATGGCCCAACTTCTCGCTCTTGGGGTCAAGTAGACCCGTTAAGAACGGGAAGAGAGAAATGTAGCCCTTGTGGCAGACAAGGGCGTTCTCTTCGAAGTCGTCGATTGTGGCGTCGCAGTAGCACTTTTCTTTCTCGCTCCAGTGCAGGTCGTCGATGTTGCGCAGGATGGCGGTCTCAATGGTAGTTAGCTCGGCGACGTCGTCATCCATTTGGAGGAGGGTGGCAATGTTCTTGAGGGATTTGGTCATCATGCCCATCCAGGACATGAGGTCGACGTGCAGCTCTCCCGGATGAGGGGGTTGAGGACGCGGATAGTCGTCAAGACCAGAGGTCAGGATGTGCTGGGGGGTTCGTCCACGCCATCTGTATCCTTCCTTGGAGCTGAAAGCATCACGGTCGTAGGATTTCAGGTCTCCAGCCTGAGTTCGGCGGAACCAATGGTAGTGTGCCTTCAGCTTGGGGTAAAGTTCCCGGAGGTAGTAAAGCGCTAAATCTGGATTTTTCAGATGCACAGAAGTTGGCTTCTGGCCCAAGGTTTCCTTTACTGGAGGAGTAGTTCCATTCAACGCACCAATCTTGGTGATCAAGGCGTCGATGATGAAGAATAGAGTAGGCGGGTTGGCGTAGTGAGGATACTGCGTCTGGAATTCTTGCGGCACCTTACTGCGTGCTTCGGCACCAAGAATCTGTTCACGTCCAATCCATCCATCCGCATCCATAAGATTGAACCAACTTTTAACAATTTCGAGCGCAAGATCCATGTCCCAGTCAGCAATTGGAATGAGGTGGAATCCTTCATCCCAATAGAAGCCTCGAGGAAAGAACGATCTCGACGGGATGGTGGTAAAGAGCTCAGAAGGGCCTTCCAACTGCTCCTGGTGCTTCTCCCTGGCATCCTGTGTCTCTTCCCAGAATCCTTCATTCTCCTCATCATACTCCGGAGCATATGATCGATCAACCACT
Organism: Hyaloscypha finlandica; assembly: GCA_021399475.1. Lineage (NCBI taxonomy): Eukaryota > Fungi > Ascomycota > Leotiomycetes > Helotiales > Hyaloscyphaceae > Hyaloscypha > Hyaloscypha finlandica. The sequence continues at coordinate 81,975 of JAJTUR010000076.1, read as the reverse complement.
GAATCACCATAGAAATATCCTAAGCCTCCAAGAAGATTCGAAAACAGATTAGTGCCAAATCTCTGTAGTTTCTCAACATCAAACGGAGGCTTTGGATCAAATGTAGCAATAAATCGTTCGAAGAATCCCTTGGAGGTATTCTCAATGAACTTGCTCACATCTGAACTGAAGTACTCCTTTCCAGAAGATCCACTGTTGAAGATGACATCAAATTCGAAGTTTCCCTCGAACACTTTCTGGATCATGTGAATATTCCCAGGCCCAGGATTGTGGTTAATGGTGTACACCTGGGAAGGTGGAGGTGCATTCTCTTCTCCGTACTTCTCAATATACTTGTCGACCGATTCCTTCAACATCTTGAACAGAATTGGCTTCGTCTGCCAAAGGATCTGGTCCGGCGCTGTTAGGGAGTTCACAAACGTACGATCCAACGGTTTCTCCTCATACGCCGCATGTGAGTTCTTAGGATGGTAGCCCCTCCCCCCTGTAACCACCAACTTATACTCTCCCAGCCCATCACTTTCCCCCTTCAACGTAACATCGCCCTCATATCCCACAGGCTCCAGATTCTCGACCTCCAGAGCTCCCAACCCCTCCAATGAAGCATAAAACACAACCGTAGTCTTCAAATCCGGCGGCGCATCTTTCCTCACCGTACCCCTTATCCGCGCAGCCCAACTACCTCCGTTACTTCCACCAGGGATCTTAACGAACATAGTCCTGACATCGATGCCATTGCCCTCGTCGTAGACAGTCTGCACCCCGCCGCTCCTGGCATCGAATTCGTCCCAACCATAGCCTTTCATGCCATCCCCTTGTTCACAGGTATGTCTGAAATCTATCACCAATTAGCCCTTTCTTGGTCGCAGGTTCGCAAGAGCTTCCCCCGCCCATAACCTTCCCCAATTGACTCAAAAATAGAACAAGAGGACCTACTATTCTGCACATCCTGGAAATTCTCCACCTTCGACCACATGAGGCCACCCATCAAGCTCTTGGGAATCCTCGGCCGGACGCCAAAATACAGATTCGGGCGATACGGGCCCCAAAGCAAGCTCTGGTTCGCATTTCTCGCAATCTCCTTGTACAGAATCGCCGTGTCGTCAGCCGCGGCGACTACCGCCAGTACCGCCGCGAGCCCTCCGAGAAACTTCATTGCGGAGGAGAAATTAGAGGGGGAATGAATGGAAGGAAGGTTGGGAAGAACCAGAGCTCCAGAATGAGCGTGTGGGAGCTCGAGGTTGTGGGCGGAGTGGGGTTGAGAAGGAGCTGAGGCTTGAGAACACCGTTACAAGTTCAAGGCGCAATTCAGCCTGTGGCGCGAGGCTGCCGGGAAGGCTCGCGCTAGTCATTTTAGGAGCCTTTGATGGCCACGGAGGGTGAGGCACACCCAATTCTGGACAAGATGTGGACGGGATGTTTTATTGCGTTTCTCGTTTGTTATGCTTAAAAAGCCCCAAGGCATGGCAATATTTGTTTATGTCGTGACGACCCGAAGCCCCAAGGGACGGACTTCAATTCTTCGTAGAAGTCCACCAGGAACGCATACCTGAAACCCATGGTACTTAGGTCTTCATCTTAATTCCGCATCGAACCAACATAACTCTCCGAGAAGGTCCAGCAGAATGTCTTTCACAAAGCCTCCAATAACTCTCAATGCCTACACTTCATGATTCCCTCGTCGGACTAAGCGGCCTATTGAACCCACCAACCCGATTCATATACTGCCGATACTCCGTCTTCTTCTCCTTCCTGACGGCATAAATATCATTTCCTGCGACTTTCTGCTGATGCGTCGTGCCAAAGCCCCCAAAGCCCATCATAGCCTGCATATCCGCCAGCCCCCCATCATCAACCATGATATCCTCATCGTCTTCGGGTTGGGGAAACTTCGCTTTGCCCTTCTTCCCCTTCCTCTTATCCTTCTTCTCCGTTCCCGAATCGACATCCATCCGATCGTGATCCTGTCCTTGTCCCTGGTCTCCAGCTCCACCAACGGCTTTCTCACCAACTTTAAAACTCACAGGCGGTGTTGCGGTGCGGCTCTTCGTGAATTCCTCCTCGGCCAGCACCTTCCCCTCTACCTTCAGCTTCTGCTTCTCCAGCTCTCGTTCGCGTCTCGGACTCCTACTCCTCTCCCTCTCGCGCACACCATCCCGTTCTCGGTCTTGCAAAAAAGTGTTAGACCTACTCCTAACAACCAGATTCTCTTGTCCTGGTATGACTGGATACTCACCTCTCTCGCGTCTCGGGCTCCTGCTCCTCTCCCTCTCTCGTACACCATCCCGTTCTCGTTCTTGCAAAGAAGTGTTAGCCCAGCTCCTAATAACCAGGTCCACCCTCCCCAGTATAGACTCACCTCTATCCCGTCTTGCACCTCCACCTCTATCCTCACCCCGCCGTCCCCCTCTCTCATTATCCCTCTCATCTCTGCCTCTTCCACCACCCCGCGTGTCTCTACCGCCTCTCCGATCTCTATCCCTCTCATCCCTTCTCGGACTCCGACTGCGATATCGCCTATTCCGATCCCTCTCTCTATCCCGATCATCCCGTCTATCATCGCGTCGTTCCCTCTCTCTCGGCGCAGGCTCGTCGCGCTCGCGGGACTGAATGGGCGCGCGGCGATCGGAGTCATCCCACATCTGCTTGCTGTCTGGGCGGCGGGTGCGCTTGTGTGGTGGTTCTGCCATGTCGGCAAGGGTGCGAAGGGTTTTGAAGTCGTGGATGGGACTTGGAGAGGGAGGAAGTATTTGTGGAGGAAGTTGGTTGTTGTTGGAGGTAGCCAGCTGGAGGCTCAAAATATATTCGCAAGGCTGGGAAAACAAATCGCCAAAAGATTGAGACCGCGGTCACGTTCACGTGATCGCGTCTCAACAACTCGAATGTTTGATTCATTCAGATTTCTTCTTCTTGGTTATGGAGACACTGGGATTTAATATTACGAATGCTGAATGATAAGGATGCGGTGATGCAGGTTGTGATCTGCGAATACTTCACCCGTTGCATTTTCGAACCCCTTTTTGTAATCCCTGACTTCTCACGTTGACAGTTCATTTCGCACAGGAAAGTAGCCAAATGCCACATTTCCAAAAACCATCCCCGTCTCCCAAGATTAATGCGATCCGTCAGAGCAATTCCCCCATTCTCCCAGGCTACAATCCAGTGCCTCGCGTCAAACTCACTGTCCAGTCTCCACTCGCAATCCTTTAATGTTCCGCCTCAGAAGATAATCTACATTCAAATCAGTATAGCAACTGCATGATCAGTGCATCGTCGTTGAATCGTTGTTGTTACCATCATACCTAAGAATACATTCAACGGCAGATCGGCAAAAAAAAAAAAAAAACCTTACCTCATGCGCCAGAATTTGCAGCAGAGGAAGATAGACTCGACAAGTTCAAGGCTTGCAGAGATGGGCTCCATGAGGCCCCCTGAAGGAGATTATGAGGCTTAGCAACTTACCTCATTCTTTTCTGTTATGTAGATCGTGTCATCTCATGTAGAGCTGAGTATATCATAAAAGCAAAAGCAAGACAAGAAAGGTGAAATGACAAACCTACACAACGTACCTCATACAATCCAATCATTTGAAGTCCATGGCATTGCTCCGGAGTCCACGGGCTGAGTAAGGTTCCTGTTCCAGGGCACGGGCATCCATTCGTCACAAGCATCACTCGAAACCTTTTTGGTGTGGCCGAGCCATCTGATAAAATTTCCGGTATCTAATCTTACAAAAAAAATGAAGGGGTATCATCAGACAATAACAGAAAAAATCCAGGGTATCGTTTTGGCCGAACTCCAGAGAAAAGACAATAAGAGAAAAAAAAGAAAAACATATTTAGAAGAGGACAGGATGGTATGAAAAAGACTTAGGCAGCCTTGGCAGGGTTCTCATCCGATGCCGTAGCCTTTCCATCTTCTCCTTCTCCTTCTCTGTCAATCCAAGTCTCCTGGAACATATGCTCAAGATATTCGTCGAATTCACCGCGGCCTCGGACAACTCTCGCAGCCAAACCCTGTCCAAGGTAGTCCGGGTCATGGTACCCACTGCGGCCATTGCTGATGAAGTCATTAACGGCTTGGCGAAGCGCATCCGGAGAGAGGCCTTGAAGGTGGTCGTACATGGGCAATCCCTCGAGGGTCTTCACGGCAGTCGGGTGCTGAAGAATGGCCTACCAAAACGATAAGCCTTTGTTTTGCAATATTGTGAGTTAGGACTTACAGTGACATCGGCATCATCATACAGCGGCGAATTACCATCTGCAAGGACTGCCTCGGCATCATTGTACATACGGTCCTTTTTGTTGCCACGGCCGTTGAGAATAACCTTCGACTTCTTGGCAGCTGGGGTAATCGGACTACCAGCAAATCGCTTTGGACCTCCTCCTCTGAGGCGAGTTGAAGGAATACCGTTGGGTGAGCGTTGTCGGGGGTTGCGTGCGATTGGACTATTGTAAGGAGTTGGGATGTAGGAACGGCGGGAGCATGAGGACAACCTCATATCTTCATTTGGCTCATCATGGTCTCCATTGCGGGCCGGAACAGCGGGGTTGGAATCCTTGCAGTTGTTAGTTGATGCCCTTTGGATTATCTGAATATAAAGCAAGTGCGAAGAAAGGGGAGATAACCAAGGATTGGTTGTGGAACAAATGACTAGCAAAAGCGACGGATGCCCGACCTGGCTGAGAATGAAAAGGGGGGAAGGAGACACCGGGGGTGGAGACAAAGTATATTTAGAAGACACCGTCTGTCTATGATAAACGAAGGCAGGGTTTCAAGTGGGATATTGTGAAATCTTTGTACGCTATCAAAAGTGCGCTGAACGTGGATTGAGATGAAGGAAAAGGGGCAGAGCGGTAAACGACACGAATCAAGACAAAGGAAAATGGTCGGGTGAGCGGCAAACGACGCACTTGCGACAAGGGAACATATAGATAAATATCGTATGAGCAATTTGAGGACCTACAGAAGTAGTTTGATGACCATTTTGCTCGTTTCCTTCAGTCATATCATCACCAGGGTCATTGGGGTTCACACGGTCGGGTTGTGAGGCTTCCATGGGAGATGGAGGAGCTTGAATCGGCGACGACGTCTCAACCAGAGGGAGATTGGTATCAGCCCTTGAGGGAGCTTCAGCAATCCTCTCGATGCGACCGAAGGTGGGAGTTGATGGGCGGGTAGGAGGAAGTTGATGCTCGAATGTTGGAGTTGAGGGTCGGGTCGGCGGTTCGCGAATGGGTGCCCCCATGATCGGCAACAGGCGTGGGAGAGCGTTGCAACAGGTGTGTGGGTAGTGTACAGTACAAAGAAGTATGAAGTCAGGGGGTGAGGAGGAAGTCGATCACAACACCTTGTACCAGAACAAGAAGTTATGGTGATGGATGTAGAGTGTTGTGGTTGGTGTTGCAAGGAAGAAGGTTGGAGTTGAAGGTTGGATGGAAATTTAAGAAGGAAAAAAGATCGAAATGTTGACTTTGTTTGTGGAAAGTCGCGAGCCTCGCGATTGACGCCTGACGAGCCCCCCAGGTTCCAGGCGGGGGTGCCTAGCGTCGGAGCGCAAGAACATTCCCCCGAGCCTCGTCCCATGTTGATTTGCTGAAGACGTTCTGTGAATAGAACAGCTATGCCTCTTCCAAAGCTTTCCCCTGAAGCCCCCAACCTTCGTTGAACAAAGACCATCAATCTTTTTGAAGTCCCTGGGCTCCTGTGCGACCGGCAGGTGCAGACCATTTCAAAACTCCAGATTGCGACAGATCATGGTCCACATGCTGTCTTGAGCTCTCCAAGTCCTCACGGTTCTGTCCTGATTCCAGAAAGAGCTGCAGATCGAGAGAGTCAAGATGATCAAGTCAACTCAAATAGCCCGGCTGGATGGTGAGTATTAGGAGAACCGAGTACCCCATCATCGCCCGGGACTGACTTGATTTCTCTAGGCCTCATGCTCTGCGCGTCCGTCGATGACGAACATGTACGGAGGAGCTTCCCTGCTGCTGAATTGATGGGCTGACTTGCAGTTCGAATAGGCCGAATCGGACCTCTCTGAGATCAAGTCTCAAGTCAAGTTGGTCCTCCGTCGACTCACTCGAAATTCCGAATCACAAGCCAGCATCGAAAGCGGCCAATACACACTCCAGTACGTTCCAATGTCTGATTAAGTCCTGGAATTTAGAAGGAGACCCTCCTCATGAACTGGGAAGAGATGTAGTGGCGTTTGAGTCCCATGCAGTCAGTGCGAAGCTGCACTAGTCTGCTCAGTGGCTCGTTGAATCAGTCAAGAGAAGAAGGCGCTGCCGGAAGTATTCTGGAAATCAGAAACCCGGATTTTGGTGCTTGGTTCAAGTGAACTCCTATATATCTGTGTACTCTGGCATTCCTCATTATCAGTTAGTTCTAGGTTTATATGGAAAAGGAGCCAGTATAGGGAAAGCAATCTCACCATTGTTGGTCTGTCCTCCAAAGGAACACCTTCTCGTTCCCCACTTCACTTCTCTGCAGTTATCCCACCGAGCACTGAAGGCAGCAATGGGAAGGGACGAATCACAATCTCAACACATTCCCTCAAATCGATTATCTTCTCGTCACAACCCATCCCATCCCTGAATCCACCAGCTAACACCCACCAGCTACCTCATCTCCCAAGATATAGTCTACATGTGCATCAGCGAGCGCTCCTACCCACGCAAGCTCGCCTTCACCTACCTCTCCGACCTCTCTACCGAATTCAGCACTACCTATCCCTTGCAACAAGTCCTCTCCTCCACCATGCGCCCCTACGCCTTCATGGAGTTCGACACCTTCATCTCGCGCACCAAAGCCACCTACTCCGACTCGCGCGCCACGCAGAACCTCGACAAGCTGAACGACGAGCTGCGCGACGTAACAAAGGTCATGACCAAGAATATCGAAGATCTGTTATATAGGGGAGATAGTCTGGAGCGCATGGGACAAGTGAGCAGCAGGTTGAGAGAGGATAGTGCCAAGTATAGGCGTGCGGCGGTGAGAATTAATTGGGAACTGCTGCTCAGCCAGTACGGACCGTTTGCTGGTGTTGGTCTCTTCATTCTGATTTTCATTTGGTGGCGATTCTTTTGAATCTCGTCTGCTGCCATTTGACTACGCAGATGAGAAAAGACACTATAGCTTTGTACAACATAGGATGGTGGATCGAGGAAATGGCTCGTATACCACACTCGTGGCTAAGATATACGGCTTTTTCACCATACGATATGGCATGGGCACGGAAACGAAGAGAAGCCAGGGACCCATTTCTCTGCAAATGATTCCCCAAGAAGCTTTGCTATCCGCTTTCTTCACCATGTATGCTTGTGCTGACAACCCCGGGCTCAAGTCTTCACCCACAAATTCATCCACCAAGCGGTGTTTCTTTTTCATCTCCCCAACCAGCCTTGGTCTCACTGAGCCATTCAATCGGTAGTTCCGTACCCTCCTGGTGCCTCCATCTCCAGCACCACGCACATCCGTACGTTTGATCCATGTTGCTACTCCCCCTGGGCGTATTCCCCACCCCCCTCCCCGGTTAGTTGCAACTTCACTCAAGAACCGAAGAGGAGTGTTTCCAATGCTATATCCTTGCTGTTGTCCACTTTGCTGTGAGTCGTTCCGTGCTGTCGAACATAGCAAGCCATTCTTCAGGACTCGACAGGCATATCTTGGATGCTGAGTTCTGCTCTCCCGGGCAAGAGTTCTACCCTGTTAGTAATGGCTTGCTTGACTTAGACCACAGTTTTCATCTTCTGAGAAGAAGCTTTCGTCGTCTGACATTTGGGGAAGGTTTTGGCGGAAAGAATGTCTTTGGCGAATTGCCAGACACAAAGCTTTCAAGAAGAAGAGCGAAGATATTTGCACTGTGTGTGTGTTCACATCGTAGGTTGACGACGAGAAGTTATTGTTTGGGCGTCATCTCATGTTTCAAATCGAGCTGGCTTCGCTCTGATCTTGCCGCTTGCTTCGTTCCAATCTTCATTTCTTTTTGTCTTCAGATGACGATAAGTTGTCGATTGAGCGTCATCCTATGTTTCAAATCGAGTTGGCTTCGATCTGATCTTTCACGAAAGTGCTGCTCGCTTCGCTCTGATGTCTTGACAAAAGATCACATCATCTAGTTATTCTTCAGATGACGAGAAGTCTTTATCTGATGAGGCTTGTGCGGTCCGCCATCACCCTTTCCATTGCCACCATCGCCTTTGGCATTTTGGATGGTATAGTATCGCTGACCGCTGGCTCCAGGTTGGGGGATACTCAAAAGTTTTTTTTGCCAGGGTCATTCCCAACTAGTGTTGGGGTATTCCTTGGCCTCCTGACAATTACCTGGGTGTGCAACCCAATTTGATTTACCCTCGGCAGAAACAATTGCTTGCCTCTGGTTCAAAGAATAAATAGCTCTTCAGCTCTCGAAGAAGCTTCATCGATGAATCCAAATTAACCGCTAGAAGACCCACCGTAAAAGATAATTGGTTCTGCCAAACGCCGGGTTTCTTCCTCGACGCTTATCACTTCCGAGATGGTGCGAGTGTTGTGTTGGTCTATTCCCTTGGAGCCAAGGGCTTAAGCCATACTGGTAATGTGTTCATTATCAGACAACTTTGTGATGCGAGGAGAGGATTATCTTCCCCAGCGAGAGTTTCCGGAGATGTAACCTTGAGTTTCCTAAGAGCATTGAGCTTCTCCTAATGCTTCCTCTGCATTTCGGCAAGGCTACCGTCCAAACCAGAGATGATCCGTTGCATTGCCAGCCAGATTCGCACCAAATACGTTTGTTCCACTCGCCGGCTATAGCCACTGGATTGGCCATATTCCACCCCGATTATCACCACGTCAACGGCCCTCGCTCTGTCCACCCACGTGTACATATTTCTTTGCTTCTCCATGAATGCATCGTGGATCTCCATCGCCTCGTCATACAACGTCATACCTCGGTGGGGATATCGACGGGGGGCTCGTTCTCTGTGGCAAGAGATTGGGAAGACCTATGAGCAGCTTCTTCGGCGTTCTTCGTGTCTTCGTCCTCCGCTTCAGACTGGGCATCAGCATTGTCATCAACCTCGGCATCACCGCCGCCTTCTGCTTCCTTGAAGTTGAACCTGTAACCAATTAGCAAAGGGGCAAACAATATTTGCACAATGAATAACAGCAACACACCAATTGAAGAGATGTCTTCTCATACAAGCGTCCAGCAAATACCTGTGACGCGTTAGCAAAGTTGAACGAAAGCGGTTATCTCTGGCTGTGACTACTTACTATCTCGTCGTAAGGAGTGTCCAGAAATGGGTGATGTCCGGCTGGACCAGGCAAAGCGATACCATCGTGGGCAGCTTGCGAGGTATCAGAGGAAACTGGACCGGACGGAGCAATGCCAGCATGAACATCGACTTGGAAGTGGCTCTTCAACTTCCTCGACCTTAGCTTCTTCTTACCGTTGGCTTAAGCAGGAGTCTTTGGGCCACCGGCGGATGCCTTCTTCGGAGCAGTTGTCTTGCCGACACGCAGCCTTCTTTGCCGCTCCCAAGCGCTGCTTGATGTAGTGGCATTACCTTCGGAGCTTTCTTTCCATCGGCCGACCAAAATCTCACAGTTCTTGTACCAGAATCCTCCCCGTAACCCCGTCTCGGGTTGGCGAAATGCTTCGGTTTCTCTGGTATCCTTTTTCTTCCAGTCATGCGTCTTGGATGCCATCTGGAAGGTGCTCCATTCTGTCGAATGCATTCTCGTCTCCGAGGGTTGTTTGTCCGTTCTCGGAGTATTCGGCAAGAACTCGACGGACTTCAGACTTCTTGCCTGTGCCTCTGGCTGGAGAGCAACACAATAAATCAGATCGAAGTCATATAAGCCAGCAAAGTTCATGCGTGCGTTACCCATATCTTGCGTCTTCGTCTTCTCTTGAGGGGATTCGTTTGGCGAGGGAGACACCATGCTCGAAAGAGCCTTCATCGGAGGAGAGGGACATTGGGCCAGTGCCGTCGAACTTTCTGTTTCTCTAGGATGAGTTTGCAAATCTCTCAGCCGGAGCCGGAGCCTACTCACTTCCATTGTCGTATCCACATTGTCATACAAGTATCTATAGAGAACCTGACTCTATATCGACGAGACAAGGGCAACGAATCAGACCGAGGCGGGAATTGTCTTCAGGATCTGAAATGCTCACGTCCGGGACGGAGAAATAGTTTTCTTGGAGGGAACAAGCCAACCCACCACGTAACCCAGCGCAAATGTCTCTTTCCAAACCACCACAGCGTGTAGCGTATCACGTTGGATCGGTTCGGCCTGGTTGATTTAGCTCCATGGTAGATCGCAGAGGTCAAGGAGGATGGAATCTAAGTCCACGAGACTTCACTGCGGACAAAAGCTACCTGGCTCTGATTGGACCGGTACCAAGCCATCAGCATCTATTTGTTCGACACTTGGGTCTTGTGCTGGCCGAGGCACTGGAGGTGGAGATCTTGGGTTTTTGAAGTCGATTTCAAGACTCGCTGTTCTGCTTTGAAATTGGCCAAACTTGTCGATGTTGTCCCAGCAATGGTCGTAGTAATGAGGGATATTCTGAATTTGGAGGTGTGCCCCTTTTCGTCTCTACCCTCGGCTGCCTGAGAGCAGTGGATAGAGACCGACCAAAGTTGGAAGAGAAACGCTAGAGGTGTTCTCGGGCGGCTTGGAAGAAGAGCTTCACGAGTAGCCTGCGAAGCGTCCTGTTCCAGCATGGACGTGCTCTGCGGGAGTCTTGGTATGCATCCTTCAGAGCTTGCATACGTATTATTGAGGAAGGTCCACCGGTCGTTCTGTATCCGTACCGTATGCCTCAGCAGCTTTCTTGATCTCACCAGCACCACCTTTGACCTCACCAAAAGCGTTCTTCTCTCTCTCTTGAACACCCTTCGGCTCGGCTTCGGTCTTCTCAGCACTGGCATCCTCACTCGCTGGCTGGGTCAAGCCACGAAGCTAGGCTCACGAAGTCGCCCACCCGTTCATTTGCCACCACTAAATTCCATTTCTCATCGATCTCGATACTCTGGCGGATCTCACGCTCATGGGCCCCCTCAGTAGCCGTAGTCGCAGCCTGGCCTTTTTCGCAAAGCGCTCTCCAAAATGCGACGAGATGGGTTTCCGGTTCAGAGGGGCCGAATCCGCTTGCAGATGGGCGGTCCGCCACACGTCAGTTCAAGGTATCGCACACCCCGCAGCGTAATACACCCCACAGGAGGAGGATGACGTCCACCGGTGACGTCCAAGGAGCCGATACTCGTGAGATCCCTCTTCGCTAGGGGTAGCATGCGCGACCGGGTTGAATGGACCTTTGGCTTGCACTCAAGCATCTTTAAAATGGGCCTGGTCATCAGCCAGTCATCCACAGACTCCTTCCTTGCTTGTCCTCGACTCTCAGTGACCTCGGCATTGCAATCGGCTTGCTGATCAGAGTCACCATAAATTTGCTCGACGACATTCTTGCCCTCTTCAACTCAACAACTCTATTTGTGCTCTCCTCAATGGCCCTCTGTGCCTCTTTCTTCTACGCATGGTACGGAAGTCAAGGACGAAGCGAGTCTAACATGCGGTATCAAGAATCCAGACTGCGAATGAACACCACTTTATTTCGAGGCTTGTCAGGAGTGTAGAGAGCGGATCCGGACGATTGTGGGGTCGATGGATGGTCTGGGCCAACTCTGCACCGAGAGTCAAGTACTGAACACTGACTGGAAATTTACAAGCGATTTACGCTTCCGAGGCGCGTTCAGTTCACCATCTTCCTCCTCGGCCTCCTCATAATCGGTCTCTTCCTTCCTATCATACCAAAGCAGAACGCAGTAAGCATTGAATTGTTCACCCACTAGACCTCTTGGTGAACAAGCTGCGGTGCAATCAGCAAGCTCTGAGCCTGGCTAGACATCTGGCCCTGAGGATCCCTTCGTATCAAAAGTCCCGTGGCCACCCTCTTTGTATGGATCGGGCTTGGTGACCGCTTCAGCGTCGTTCATCTCCTTCTCTCCGTTCTTTGAAGGGCTTTGATAGGTGGCAATCAACAAGATCGGAGTGGGCTCCTTCCAATTGTAGAAGGAAGTGGGACGGCGAGCGGAGAAGTTGCGGGTGAAATACACAGGCAAAGTCCGAAGTCTTGGTGGGTCGAGTCAACGGGCTCACATCAGACCTGGAGAAAATGTCTTGTGAAAGCCATCATCTCGTCACCGTTCAGTTCAGTTGAAGGTAAAGTCCCGGATGCCACTGAGTAAGTACTTGGCAATGGTGACAGAAGAACACCACCGGCCCCCGAGTGGCGGTCGTAGTTGCCCTGGGATGGTTCGAAAGCAGTCTCTGTTTTGATAGTCGTCTCTCTTGAATTCGGAATAGCCATGCATATCCTTATTGTGTTGCTGGTCGGCTCGTAGATCAACAATCATAGGGAGCTTGCAGAAAATGACTTGCTCCAGGAAGCTGTTGATAGGCCTGCTCGAATACTCCAAGCCCGGTATCAAATCTCATGAAGTGATGGAGACAGACTCCCACCTCTTCTAGTTCTCGTCTTCCTGAACCGCTCCACTGGAAGGAGGTGGATTCTCAATCGCTTGTCGATGGTCAGTGCCTCTTTGCGATGGCTTCCATCAGTGATCTCGCAGGCACCAAAGCCAGTAGTTCCAGCTTGATGATGCGTATCCATTTTCTTCCACGTCTTCGCTCTTCCTCACGGGCAAGGCTGATATCTTCTTCTAGGTCATTTCAACAGTTGAGCTGAACAAACTCCCTGCAAGAACGATTCCTGCTGCTTTTAGCTTTGTCTTTGCTTTCGAACTTTCTCGGTTTGCTTCCTGGAGTGGTTTTTGTCGTCTGGGGGAAACCCATTCGCGGCCAAGTGGTCCAGTCCTTTCTTGGGCTTATTAAGAAGATACCGCTCACTTCACGTAACCATGCCGCAGCACTCACTCCGGGCATTCCTCGGACTTTGAGACACATTAGGAAGAGAAATTCCCTAAAGTTGAGAACGCTTACCATTCATTTGCTTCTGCCTTCTGATAATCACCTTACATTCATCTTGTTGGGGATGCGCGCCGTAGCGGCCTTAGGAGACGTTCTTTTTATTCCTTTTCTCTATGTATGAGTTTTACTGATCTTATCTCCACCCCCCAACATCTTCTCCAAACACTCTCCACCACTGTTTCTGAAGACGGACAACGCTGGCAGAGCATCACCACCATGAATGGCAGCTGGCAAGGCGTGAGCGAAGCCGAATGAACGTCATCACTATCATAAGCCTCGTAACCGTCTTCCTCGTATGGGTTATGCTCGCCAACGTCGTTCATCTCCGTCTTGTTCTTTGGTGGACCTTGCTACTATCAACAGCAGCATCAGGCAAGTAATAATTCTGCTTCAAGTTAGCAATCACTTTCATCCCGAGTAGTGGCAGTCAACGAGTAGTCAGCAACAACGGAAGTGAAGGCCTGGAAACTCGCCACAGGTTTTCACATCTTCTTTCAATTTGGGAGTTCGGACGAGAGTGGTCACTTACGAATTTCATCAAGTCCAGGAAAACAGGTGAGTCAAACTGACGATTCAAGTTGAGCAAAGGTTGAGTTTTCAAGTACCCAAGCATCTAAAGTTGAGGAAGAATTCAAAGCAAGTTCTGCTTTGTCTTTCTTAGAGGGACTATCAGCTCAAGCTGGAGGCTTTCCTCCGATGCGAGAGATTGTTAGTGGTCTGATACTATTTTGAATAATCGATTGGAACCAGCGAGAGGTATTAACACTAACCTGGGTAGCATCGTTCATATCATGGTGACTCGGGCTAGAAGCGTGAAAGCCCTGGGGGCTCGCCGTGCTTTGGCCTTCCTCAAGACCGACATTGATTGCATGTAGCAAGATCGGCGCTAGAGAGTACCACCTACAACAAGCAGAACTCGCTGTGTCAGGTTAGGCACCTCTTGGTCTCTTGAGAGTCCCGACCTAGTTCCTGTGGGACTGTGAGATTGTGTCTATACTACGGAAGTGAGACAAAGGTGACTTACGGCGCTTGGGATCATGGGCTCGGGGCCAACTCGAAGTGCAGGACCAACTTGATGAGTGGTCAATCCTTCTAGGAGTTGGCCGCAGTGTATCTTGGTCACTTCCGACATCTCATCCGCACAAATCAGACGATTGTGTGGCATTGTCAACTGAGTTCAGAGCATCGATATTGGAAGGTATGCTCAATTAGACGCGCATTCAGGCCGCGCGCCCCTACAATGCCATACTCGGCGCACATCGGTAGTCTCTCGGTCTCGTTCGGAGGGTATGCTGCGCTGAGGAATCTAAAGTTGCGGCTGTAGTGCGGTGGAGACGGGGGTTTAATTAGGCAGGATTGGCTCCCCGAGCAAACAGCACCTGGAAAGCCTTAGATTTGGTACTTCCTTAAGGTCTGAGGAAAGTTGGACAACAAGGAGAGACTTACTTCATTGTACCGATAACATGTTGATGATTGGACCCGTGTTCGAGAAGCTGTGAACCATGTTCGCAGCCAAAGGAGCAGTTGGCCAGGAGGATGCGCGATGGGTCTGCAGTCACCTCGCATGGTCGCTGAGTAGCATTCTTCTTGTCCGAGATCGATTCTTGAGTATTGGTTAGCGATCCAGTCGTTGTACACAGGATGGAGTACAGCTGAAAGCTGGTGAGGAGCCCGGGCGGATGGCCTTGACTTCCCCTGCTCGAGGACCAGCGGAACTCCAGAGAAACGCGACTAGGAACGAGAGTGACTTACTGCTGAGGATTTGGATCTCTCTTTCATCAAAGGGGAGAAGATTGCGGAGCTATTCTGATGTTGTGTTGATGGAGAGGATGGTGGATGGTAGAGGGTTGAAGAGATCGCGAAGAAGGAGCTGCCTCGAATGGTAATTTTTGTGGGCACTAGTGGCCTCCCAGGCGAGGATCGGAGCTCTGGAGGTCATCTGACTTCTTTATTGAAGCTCTGTTAGCGCTTAAGACTTATATTAATTATTGGGCCATGCCCAAAAAGGTATATTCTGGTTTCGTAAGGTCGCAGGAGCGGCTGCGGAACTCGAAGTTAGGATACTAGGAGTATAAAAGCGATTTTATTACTAAGATATAGGTTGGAATGCTTTTTGAGGGCATTTAGGCAATATTGTGGACATTATGATTTGATTCGAAACTATTAGCAGGTTCAAACTACTTCGTCTCACCTGTTTGGACTTTCAATTCCAGGTCTTCGAACTCTTTAGTGAGCCGAATATGACCTGTGAGTCGCACCCATAAAATGGTAGCAAGTTCGCGCTTCAGTGCAAATATTTTAAGCATCTAAATCTACAGGGACTCAATTTTTCATTGTGATACCTTAGAAACAAGACAGTTCATGCTCCTGCTAACCTGGAAGTCTATTCTACGCTCACCCTTTATTAGCGCTTTGAATTTTTGAGAGATGCGTTCTATTTAAGGCTGCTTTTAGGCAACACCAATATTCTACCGACTCTAGTACAATAGAAAGTGCATTTGGGTCTGGGTATCCCTGCTTCTCTCGGTCGCTTGGTCACAACGGCTTGGACAACAACGGACAGCTCATCGCATCCATTTGCTTTACCAATCTAAGCTGGACCCTCCTAAACCTCCTTCCTTCTTGAGACATTATCAAGCTTGAGATCAGGCCTGTTTTTGTCAACGTCAATGTCTCAAGGCTTCAGAACGCTCGATCCTTCTACGTGCACAATCTCAAATTTTATGCGCACTAGGCGGTGGCAGCTAACTATTTGCAGCAGCACAGTTAAATTTCGTATAGCCCTATGCCATGTATTTGAATACGAGATTATGCATACGTTCTTTTTTTCCGAGTTATGTGAAATCACCCCTGATATTTGAGATCGATCAAGCTCGTGTCGCCAGTTTTCTAGGAAAGTTGTCCTAGAAATATTTCATCTTCATACCACCCACCCTTTTCTCCACATAACACAGACTCAAGTTATCCGTGTGCATATTCAATTTTCTCCACTCTTTTCTTAGAAAATATTTCAAGGTCTCACTCTCGGTATTGTTGACATGTCTAGGTCGGTTAATTTCGGTTAAAAGGGGGTAGCAAATAAATCGTGCCAGTGGCAATTCCTGCTAAAGTCACTTGATAAGATGGACAACTGGCACCGGGGAAAGGCTAGTTAGTCTCTATGATTGATACAAGAATTCTTATCAAATATATGAACCTCAACACTGTCGATTTCTTGCGAGATACAGAAAGGAAGTGGACTGGGAAGCAGCCGGCTCGGAATACGGCTTCTTCTGATCAATCATCGGTGCCCTTTGGGAATGACTTCGGGTCCATCACCGAGGCGAGGGATGCTAAGTACACAGAGGCCATCTGTAAACCCATGTCGTCATTCCATTACTGACAATGACGAACGTATTTCTCGAATTTAGAAACTTTCTCCACCAGTAGAAAACTACCCTCGTCGCCTCGAAGTTGAAGTTCGGGGATGACAAAGCCATAAACAATACCAGCTCTATGTGGCATCAAGACTTCTGGGTATTCAAATCCTGGCCTCATTATATCGATCTTTTTTTTTTATCATAGATGTAATTACATTGAATTTTTCCCGATACCTTTCCAACATTTGGTATAGATATTAGAAAACCCCTTCGCGAATCCGCTCATGTTGTTCGGTGAAACAGCAAGGCTTTTGGTGGCAGGGTGGTGATGAGGTATTGGGGGTGAGATATTGTGCAAGCCGGCCACCCACTATATTGGAATTAACAGGGCGTTGCTCTCCAAGTGGAGATGTAAGGAATCCAGTGTGTCAAAGGATTATTCAAGTTATTCAAGTTATTCATGAATAATTCATGAATAACTTGAATAAAATAAGAGTAACGAATATCTTAAATAATTTGAGTAAAGTAGAATAATTATTCATGAATAACATGAATAACTATAAATAACCACACGGAAGTCACGTGGAAGTTAATTAATTATAGTAAATTAATATATATTTAAATTTAAAAAACGAACTAAGGTATTTACTAAGTAGCCTTATATTAGCTAAGCTAATACTTATATAAGGCTACTTAAATACAGATTTTCTATAATAAATAAACTAATTATTACTAAGGTTTAATTCGCTTACCAAGCGCCACTACCACCTGATTAGGTAGCGAGGTGGCGCTAGGTGCGGCCCCCCTAAAGCCTTATCCTATTAGGCTAGCCTAATTACGTGTGTGACGGCTGGCACCTCCACATGATCCGCCAGGGGCTAGGTATCAGGGGCTAGGGCGAAACGCGGGACTAAGCTGGGGATCTTGGCAAGACTCTCTTAAAGGTCGAGGGACTCCTCCCTTCTTTGCCCCTTAGCTTAGTATTTTCAATACACGAGATTCTTTGAACCTTGAGCCTCGACCATTGCATTGATCCCGCCGTGACAACGTGCGTGCGTTATTCAAGTTATTCATGATTATTCATGAATAACTTGAATAATATATGAATAAAATAAGAGTAACGGCCGTTACTCTATTCTACTCTATTCATTTGACACACTGAAGGAATCCGTCTGAAATTCAGATGAATCTGGACTGGACGCATCTACATGCTCGACTGCCGACGGTGGTACATTCCCCATAGGAGTGTTGATCTCGATATCAGAGACATCTTGCACTGCCGCTGGAGGAGGGGACGAGGGCGTTGAGCCTGGCGTAAGGTATGTGATATTTGCCAGAGCTTCTCGGGTCTCGTATCAGCTTGCTGTGATTTAGAAGTGGCTAAGACTACACACCTACACTAGGAGATGCTGAATCGGTTTCTTTCGTTGTCTTTCGTCTCTTGAAAGCTCGAGTTTCCCGGGGTCAATTTGGCTCCCTATATTAAAGAAGAGGGTCTCTTTGCCTTCTTCTCTTTCTCGCTTCTCTGCCTTGGCAACGAGGATTCTCAGCTGTGCTGCTGGGCCATATTTCTCGAGGCCTCTGTTATTGATTTGCATCACCCATCAATAACGCACAATATTGTTGAAGTACCTTTTCGAGGCTTGCCTTGCTTTGAACCCATGCTTTGCTTCAATCATTTGCATGACCATTGCAATCGCTTTGTACTGACGGGTGTATACTTGGCGGATTTCTTCTTTGAGAGTCTCCCATTGTCGAGCACGGTTTCGAATCTTGCGAGATGCTTTCGGGGGCCGGTCGATCGAGAGCGATCCTCTCTCTGAATACCGATGGCGTCAATTCCGAATTGGGAGAATTCTCGAGCCTCGTCCAGGGAAGCGAGACTGTTTATCTCAGGAGGACAGAGCTCTTGAGTCATATTTCGAAGCATGCTGGTGAAGCTCCCAGTCGTTGTGGTTCCTCGAAAGGTTGGCCTCGGGAGTTAAGAAAGCGAAAGAACAGATTGAAAGGAGGGAGAAGCGGAACCTCTATCTGCTTCATTGATTGAGCTTACAACCCATTTTGATGCAGTGAAACAAAAGCCGCGTAACGGTTCGCTCACTCATAACCATTGACGAAAGGGCATATTGTGAACCTCAGGGAAAGGGCCGCCACCAATGCAGACGCCAGATTTTCCTAGAAATGCGATGTAAAGTTCAAATAGTGCCGCTGCAATTGAAATGCTAAATTTGATGACTCTGCTGGAATTCCTATGATGCTTTCTTCTCGCTGATGCATGGTTTGTACATTTGGGAAACTTCGGAAAAAACAAATGGGGACCGTAGAAGAACGGCCATTCCATTCCGCCTCCTGTTCCCAGGCCGTAACGCTATTTACGAATGAGATGTGCCTATTGGTGCGCAGGATAAATTGTAGTTGAGCTAGGGTAGATCTTTGTTTATAAAATCCAATGCATCCGAGCATTTATCATTCAGAGCCGCCTTCGATTCAGGTGAATTTTCCTATAATATAAGATACCAAATGCACACGTGTTCAAACCATACTGCGAGTTTTCCTAAAAAGTTTACTTAGATAAAGAATCTCACAGCTGCTGCTGCATCTCAACTTCACTCGCTATATTTCCTCGACAGCAAGTTAAAAGAATGTATTTGAGTTCACGGTCTATTTTCAAGGCCGCGCTGTTCTGGTTTTCAATAGGAATAAGGGCCAAAGCTTCAGAAAAGAATACTGATCACGGTGATTCTCTCGAATTGTTAAACCCGGGACCCGCAACTGTCCACATGTTTACCGAGCACAACCAGTACAACAACTCCATACTTCAAAAGAAGACATGCTTCGAAACTAATCGCTGCTACAACATGGATCCACTTTTCATCAAAGCATTCACTTTCATCGCGCTACCTGTTTGCAAGAACGGCACAGTAGCAAAAAATACAGCTTTTCAGAGGAGCAACTGCTGGGGGTATGAGTGATTTTTGTGGGAAGTCACTCCTAATCATCTTGATTAGTGCCTTAGAACTACTGCCGATGAAGATATCAAGAAGTTGATGAGCTTCGCGTTAGTGTGCGATAGAATTAAGAGACTATCCAAAGCTCCGTCTTCTTGCTACGCTCCTGTTGCCTTTCGGGCTGAGTTTGTCAGTAGCTTGCATTCGTGACAGCTCGCTGCTTGCTTTGAAGATACTTGGCTCATTGACTTGGGTGCTACGGACATTGGCAATGATAAGGAAACGTTCTGTCATTTACTGCGCCAGCTGAAACTACGAGTCCCCAAGGAAAGGCCAGGAACTGAATGATTGCATCATCTTAACATGGAAATATATAATGCGCTCTCATCCGTATCTGTTCCAACTCCCAACTACGGATTCCGCGAATAAAATGAATTTTATGCGCCCTTCTTCTTTTCTTATGAGTAGAGAAGTGTCGACCGCATATTTATCCATAGACGTAAATTATCCTGTCCTAACAAATGCTGCATTAGGTCCCGTCTTGGGTATCGTTTTTTTACTGTCCTCTCCACAGGTACTAAATTGAACAAGATAAACTTATCACACCATTCCAAAGCGTTCCTTCTAGTAAATTGGCAGGTACGGCGTAAATATGAAGACTATAGTCTCTTAGCTTTGGGAATGTATAAAGGTTATAATAGGTCTTGAAAACTGTACCTAATTCTTTCATTTAATCTGACAGCTCATTAGTTTAAGAACAAAGATACATGAGCAATTCCGCATCCTGCATAAAGCAATGAAGCCAAGCCTGTGCCAAAAAGGAAGGAGCCAAAACACGTGACCTTGACAAGTCACTTGACAAATTTAGTAAAGCATCACGTACATTGAATGAACGCCCACAACATCATCGCAGCCGCACAACACATTGTACCTTCCATTTCAATTCTTTTGAATAAAAACCGCCAAAAATCTGATTTAGAGCTGGTGTCCCTTCGCCAAGGCATTGGCAGCCAACATAGCCCCTTTTATACCGCTGCCTACCCCGCGTTTAGCGAATGACGAATTGGTTCGGGCACAGCCTCATTTTGTACCCCCGTCACTTGACAACCTAACTTCTTAGAGTGAGGCACTGCTATATTGCTATCACAAGACGGCGAGAAATAAGGCCGAGGGATGGGCCGTTCATGAGGTACTTCAGGGAGCAACTTCCCTGAAGCCGTTCCAACAAATCAAGCAACATAAAATCTCGCAAGCTCTCAGTCCAGTTGAAGGACAAAGATCCGAATCCGTAAGTCACACATGCTCCTCTAAAGGAACTGCAAGAGAAGAAGTTAAAATATTCAAGCCTTCCCACCCACCAACAAGTCCGCCCTGATCCCCAAAATGAACTCCAAAAAACCCACCTCAAACATGCTTCCCTTTCGCGACACAGACAACAAAGCCATCGCCTACGGGGCCTCTCCAATCGCCCCAACCTCAGACACCGCCTCTGACGCCGAGCTGCTCGTTCCCCAGCAAGGGTTGGATGAAGATTCCATGGAGCACTTCACCGCGACCGGGCGTCGCGCGCCAAAATTCAAAGCGTCCGGACTGCAAAACCTAGGCGGTGACGGGTACACGCTTCCTCAGCTGCTCCCAAAACGATACACCGACGACTCGATCATCCCTGCTATTGTGACGGACGTTGTGCCTTCGGAGAAAACGGTTCAGCAGGAGGCGGGGAAGAAGAAAGGGCTTTTGGGGAGGTTTAAAGGGAAGAAGGAGGAGGTGGTAGGTGGAAATGGGGAAAGGAAGGGCGTTACGAAGGTGGTTTATATGCCGAGAAGGGAGTACTTGAAATTTTTTGCGAAGGATGAGAACGGGCTGTACATTGGGAGTGAGCCACAGAGGAAATGGACGGAGGAGGAGTTGGATGAGGAGTTTGCTAAGTATAAGCCGAAGGTTGGGAAACAGTGATGGGGAGGTTAGTGTTGTTTTAATATTGAATTACCGGGGGGTTTCGGAAGAGGAAACTACAAGAAAGCAGCGGCGACAGAACAGAAGTCTAATCCCCCAAATTAATGTAGTGTGTGATGACTAAGTTCAGAACTAGACAGACTCCTTGAGACATATGCCCTCTTGATGTATGACATCTTTACATCCTCGTCATGGTCTTGAAGGAATGGCTAGCAGAGTTCTCAACGCATCCAGCGAGATAACTCAGGATCTTGCCTGGCCAGCGACTCGAAATAAGACTCTTCAGGGCCTGGCTCAGCTGGCTGACCAACTTGGGATGTCCCGGGGGAGTTACCAAGCATGCTCCATAGCTCATCCAAAGATTCGGGGATATGGAGAAACTCAGCGGTATTCGATGCACGGTATTGATGGGCTACTTCGATGCTACGAAATGCCAGCTGCAACTGCGTGGATTGGTCTGCCGATGAACCTTGCCTCCCGCAGTGTTGCGCATAGTCTCTGTATGCACAAGCTCGTTCAAAAGCATGATGCCGACTGTTGAACTGTTCAAGGCGAGGAGCAGCAAATCCAAAGACAAGATTTGCAGCGTCGAGCATCCATATCTCGGAGTAAACAGCACCCAGTTTCATGAATTCAAGTAGGAATTCTTCGTCGTCGGCGTTAACGCTGTTTTCCTGATGGAGTTTTTGTAGCCGAGATACGCTACCACGTACCCAGGCAAAAGTCTCATCTTGGTCCATCTTCACATGGAGGGCCTGAAGAGACTTCATGATCTCCTCGCATTCATCTGTGTAGAAGTTATGCCAAAAGCGAAAATAAAAACTCTCGGCGCCCACAGGCCCTATATTTGACAGCCATGAGGCAAAACCATTGAGCAGAGTAAGGAGTGCTTCTTCGTCCCGGTTAATTTTCATGAGGAATTTGCCGAAGCGGTGCTGAACTTTGAGGGGCTTATCGTCAATCTGGTGGTCTATCTCCGTAAAGGAATTGATAGCTTGACGATAGAAAGTCTCGGCTTCATCGTTCTCTCCTTTCGCTTCACAGATTTGAGCCAGTGTGAAATTGTCAGACATGGACGGATCAAGTTTCAGCTGAAACAGGATGTCTAGCATCTCCAACGCTTTCAACAAAATTTCTGGTGGGCGCGGCGAAATCTCCCACATTCCAAGTAGTGACAAGGTGGTTTCGTTTAACAAGGTGTGACGATGAGTATGGGACATATTGGCGAACAGAAAGTCTGGGTAGCAGTTTGCTCTGGATACCTTGATGTCCTTGGGATCACCATTGAGCAAAGAGATCGAAAGTGCTTCCTCTGCGATATTTCTAGAAATTCCGGGGTACCAATCAGGATAGGCGAGTTTAATTTCTTCCGAAGACCAAGTCATGTTTTGGATAAAGTGATTGACGTAATCGACAAGGGTGCTCAGTCTGGAAGGAAGGAGGCTGGAATTGTCTGATATAGCGGCAGATACCTCTTGAGGCCGTTGGGTTGAAGGGTGGGACATTGAAGGGAGTTGCTTGGAGGAATTGATAAACTGATGGAAATCCCGAAACTCATTTATCGTGATGACAATCATAGTATTCAACAGGTTGAAACCAGGACCCGGTTCGGTATTGCCAAGAGTACCTCCAAGATTGTTCATGCAGGGTGTATAGTAAAAGACATTCGCTGGTGTTTCTACATGATCTCATTAGCAGTCGACACCTTGCACAAGGAGGAGTGTGGATGGCACAACGTACTCTGACTTGGTGACGCCGCTGGCCCTTCTCTGAAAGCCTTACGTTTTTTAAATAGGCCAATGCGTTCAGGGGCAATTTGCGTCTTCCCGTGGAAGAATACCGTATCCTTGTGCTCTACCACGGCGCGTCGCTCCGCCTTCGCAACCAGAATCTTCATCGCGGCTGAAGATAGATTTTTTTCAAAGCCCCACTCTTTCAACTTGAGCTTCCATTTTCGTTCACTAATTGAAAGAGATTAATCCTCCTCACTGACCAAAGCTTGTGAATGATGGCATGTACTGACCTTGCCACGAGACCATACTTGGATTGAATCGTTTCCATAGTCGCTGCAAGTGTATGGTCCTGATCAATATAGACGTACTCGGTCTCTGTCTTGACCGACTCCCATTCTTCATTTGTGACTCGGCTGCCTTTCGAGGAACTGTTACCCTGACTTTCGCGCGAGAACAAGGACTCCTCCTGCGGAAAGGTAAGGCTGGCCATTTTCAGCAGAAATCTCAGCCTCGAGGCACAGATTCAAGACCCGATATCGAGGAAGAAAGATCACCAGAGTCCTTTCGTATGCGAATCAGCACTCTGGTAGAAGGTGAATCTACCATCCGTGAGAGAGGTGCACGGGGGAAGAGGCTATATTTAAGGTTCTCGAGGATCGTGTCACTCCAAGCCTGGATGTGAAGCGGACCACTCACAGTCACAGACAAAAGGGCATACTTCAGCCCCCTGCCAATATTGCGCCTCTTTCTGCAGGCGACGTCTTGACCAGGCCGAGCAGCCATTCATGGCGGGATGCAAAAGTGCACGCTGAGCAAGGCTGAAATTCTCGTTCCTGTATGGATCGGGTGAGTGGTCCAGGCAGGCGTGCGAGTACAAGCCTGAGAAGCAGACATCCATCGTCCGGGGTTTCCAAAAGCTTGTGCATCGATGGAAATTTAGAAGGTGTAGCTCAATTTGATCAAGCGGATAAATTGTGTGCTGGGCGACCAGATAATGTGCTTTGTGAACTTGCCTAACCGACTAATAATAATTCAAACGATGCGAAAAGTCTGGAGAAGAAGTCTCGTCTCAACATTGGAAGGATATCCAAGAAGGCTTACTAGGGTTCCCTGGCCAACCGCCCAAACCCCCAAACCGCCCATGCCAACCCCACCAAAATTTTCTCGATTTTTCAAAGTCCTTAGAAAATTCTAAAAACATCCCAGATTATAGACAATACTACAAATATAGCTAATATCTATTTTTTCCTTCGAAGTTGTGGTATTAAGGCCTTCAAATATGAAGTTGAGCGGTATAGGGGTGTGGGTGGTTGGCTAGTGATCCCTTCTAGAAGTTCCTTCACTTGAAGAGATACAACGCCATGGTTGGAGGGCAGTAAGCTCCAACTCAAAACATTAATCAGCCTTTTGAAGCCCATTTGATGTAAAGCAGAGGAAGAGGAAGGCTCGTTCAATTTTGCTTTTGGGGGGCCACCAATACACTGACCCCCCGGGGAAAAACTAAACGACCCCCCTCTTCCCCGCCCCCGGGGTGTCGATTAGGGCCGGACTAACCTAAAGTAGAGGAACACCAAAAAGTCTAGTTTTCACTTAAGTTTAATTTACTATATAAAGAATTATTATATTTTAATTATTTCTCTATATGCTAAAAAAGCCAGATTATAAGGTAATGGAATATGAAATTTTTATTATATAATAATTAGTAAATTTAAGAAAATTTAGAGGAGGTAAGAAAGGTCGGAATTTTAAGGCCTTAAGCATGCCTGAGAGCCCAGCGACCAAGGGCCTGGAACGGGGCGATTTGTGCGACGAGGAAAATTAATTCCAGGCGCTTAATCGCTAAATTTTAAGGCTCTTATAGCGCCTTGAGATTCCGGACCATCAAGATTGAGATAGAGAGAGAGTGTGTACCAAATAGAAAAACAGAATGTGCGAGATGGTCAGATGCACCGTTCTTTATTACGAATCCGAAGAGTGTGCGATATAGGAGTTATACTGTGAAAGGGGGACCGAATCCAATGTGGAGTCCTTTAGTAGGAAAGAATTAGAGGGACATATAGGTAAAGGTTAATAAGGAGGGGAAGAGGATAGGGATGGCGCATTTGGGTGTCATTGCCGATTTGGTGAGTTCGATCTTTCTTTCTCTTGTTCCAGTTACTTTTTCTCAGTTTCCATCTTGGGTTCCGGTGCTAATATGAGGAAAGATACCCCCGATCCCGCTTCACTATGAGAAAGATGCCTTGGCGGGAATTACGAGATGGGCATCTCCAACTATCTGCTTGTCACTGGACATCAAACGTAACTCTAAGGGAGAAGAGTGGCTATTACAGATGACTGTGAGTCTGTGATGACCCAATGTAAGAATGGGAGGTTTGAATTGGATGTCAAGATTATTGACGAGAAGGGTCAAATTGATGCCACGAGCAAGCATGCGTGTTTGATAGTTCCGAGGACTGGTAAGGAGCCGAAAGGGACTGCAAATAAAGTACCTAAATTGTAAGAGAATGGCCACTGAATTACTTCCGATGATTCCAGTATTAAATTATGAAGAGCACATTCAATCCCTCTTTCCTTCGCTGTGGTGAGGTCAGGTGAATCCAACTTCCTCATGAACCATAGAGTTGGTTACCTAAAAGGTAACATTCGCAGCTACTGCTTTAGCACACCTTCTCGCAAGCGCCACAAGCGTCAAACTCGGATTCCCCGCCGGTGAACAAGGGAACACTGAGTTGTCACAAGCATACAGGTTCTCATAGCCCTCAAACTTAAGATCTTGATCCACAACACCTTTCTGTCCATCAACAGGCATTCTCAAAGTTCCAACTTCATGAGCCACACCTCCCACATCCGCCAATTTCAAGTTCGGGAGACCATCTGGGCTATTCAAATCGTCTTCATTGAGAACAGCCTGGGCATTAAATTTATCGAAGATCTGCTTCGCGACGTTGCGAGCTTCGACGATGAGCTCATTAGCTACCGGGGCGCGCTCCATGTAGACGTTGACGGGAGCACCATTTCCTCCGTTTGGGGCGAGTGTCACAGTGTTGTTGTCTATGAGTGGAGCGTAGAACTGGAAGACGATCTCACAAAGGAGATATCCATTTCTGGTTGCTAGGTCTGCTTCAATGTGGTCACGGTCAACGAAACGACCTTGGTTGAATTGCGCGCCCAGCTCAAGAATGATGTCGAAGGCGTGGTTCTGCAAAGTTGCGGACTTATGTCGAATTAGGATTTTTGTGGACTGCGGCTCGATTCGTGGAGGGGCTACTCTTGGGTTTTGAGGTGTGAGGCCAAGCACCTTTTGGGCTGCGGAGGGGATGACGAAATGTCGATAATAGATGGCATGGTCAACGATTCCCTTGCCAATTTTATCATTGGGGATACCAGAATTGAGAGCGATTTTGGCCGACTCGAGAGTGCCAGCACTGAGAACAACAGCTTTGGCTTTGTATGTCCGCGGTTGCTTGTCCAGAAGATCATAGCACCTGACACCAGTGACCCGTTTATTGTTGTTTGGATCGTTGTTTGGATCAAGGGTCACATCCCACACTGCATGGTTGAGATTGACTGTGAGTGGCTCACGGCCTCCTTGAGCTCCCTCTACTAGAGCATCCTCAAGCAAGAGATCGGCCGTTGAAAAAATTCCAGCAGGAACGGACCATTCTGTGGCGCCAGTGTATTCAACAGCCACGGGGGCCGGAAGCACCTCCCAGTCATTTCCGAGCGCACCACCCAAAATAGTGGTAGTCTTGACATGAAATTCTTCCAACTGGGGAATATCTGAGTTAAATACTCCTCGCGCAAGCGCATACCCGCCATTTGGACCATTGTCGAGAAGGTAGTCTCGGATTGCTTTCGGCCAGACCCCAAGCTCCCATTCCGCAAGAGGTGGAATAGAACTACTCCAAAAGATGCTCCTACCTCCCAAATTGAAACCCTGTCCGCCATTATAGACCGAATTTGGCGGAGTGTTGTAGTTCTTGACACTGAAATATTCCCAGAGAGACCAAATATGTTTCTGAAATTTGCCAATTAAGAGACGGCGAGGTAGATTTCCAACATGGGTAGGGAAGAGTAGAGATCCAGCCTCGAGAACTAGCACTCTCTTATTCTCGTCTGCAAGAGCGCTTGCAACAACACCACCCCCCATGCCAGAGCCAACTACAATGACATCGTAGACAATGTTCTCGTCGCGATTACTCTGGAGGAGTCTCTCGGCGACTGAGCCGTACTCGGTGATCAGATTTTGTCGCTCGGGCCCAGAGATTATGCTTGGAAGATCCGTTCGATTTAGTCGCCGGTCCATTTTCGCTTCTACCTCGGCCTCCCTTTCTTGCCCTACATGCTTTTTGCTTCCTTTCGGAGTGAGTGTTCCCTCAAGAGGTTCTAGAATCCCTTTCTTGGATGAGTTCGTTCGCTTTTTCGGTATAAGTTCGGGATTTGAAACTTTTAACATGGATGGCTGCGTTTGAGTCTCCACACTGGAGTACCCGAGAGGCTTGGCTTGAATCCCCACACTAGAGCACCCGAGAGCTTTGGTCTGAGTCCCAGAATCGCTTTGACTAGCCTCCAAAAGGTTGCCTGACCGCACGATAGCAATCTTTTCGTAGGTAGTGTTCGCTGGAAGGGCATGCCATAGCCAGATCGGCATCGACATAATGGCCAAGTTGGAATTGTAGCCAAACAAGCCATGGCATTTCACCTTCAAGTCTTCCTCTGTCGCTGCATCAACTTTGATTCCAATAATGCCGCCTGGGCGATTTACTAGCCACAATTTGAATTCTTCGAGGTCTGGTGGGCTAGAAAGAATGAACTTGAACAGAATTCTTGCGTCTGAATACCCGAGCGTGTCTTAAAGAGTTGTCGATGAGCCGATACTCGATACGGTGTCGCTTACTTCTTTTTCTAGCGGAATGAGCGGAATAAAGTAACCTGAGCGGCCAGGAATAACCGATTCTCGTCGGGAGGTATATACGGATTTTCGGAATCGTGGAGTCGCTTTCTTAAGGAGCTTGGCTTTCTTCTGCCATTCCGAGCTACTAGCGATTGTGCCTAAGCGCAACACGTCGACTCCCCCGTGATTGGTCCTCTCGTCTACCAGGAGTGTAGTAATTGCAATAGTGAATGAATTTTCCAAAAGCCCCCCGGCTTTCTCTGTCAAAGGTGATACACCCAAGAGCTGACAAGTCCCTCCCCACTTCAGTGTATCGTCCATTATTCCTTTAGTATAGTA
This sequence comes from Hyaloscypha finlandica, assembly GCA_021399475.1. Taxonomy (NCBI): domain Eukaryota; kingdom Fungi; phylum Ascomycota; class Leotiomycetes; order Helotiales; family Hyaloscyphaceae; genus Hyaloscypha; species Hyaloscypha finlandica. Next base: position 53,765 of record JAJTUR010000076.1, on the reverse strand, counting down.
ATAGTCGAAGAGAAAGAAAACGTCGCAAGCTATTTCCGTAACCTGCCTTTGTAGACTTCTCTAGTCCATAGGCCTATATACCTCAAGAATGTCCTCGCTATTAGCTACTATCTACTATGGCTAAGTGACGTCTTTATCTTCGTAATAGCTATGGCCACTATAATATAAAATGAAGAGCTCGTTCGTCGTTTTCTTTTTAAGTTCTATTATGAGTCCGGAGAACTTAAGGTTTAGATTCGTATAAGCATCATCGTTAAGCTCTAGTATCTTAGTCTAGAATTCATACTATATTCGGAAAACCTTTTCTAGCTGAAGTATAGTGGCTTCAAGGTGCTTCCGGTCACTAAATTCAGTCTTCTAGTATGTGAGAAGAACCTATACTCGGTCATACCTCGACTTTCGCTGAAGTATAGTCTTGGTAGCTATATCGAGCTCTTCCGCAAACTTCTTATAAGTCTCAAATGAGGCATCTGGTGTTGTATAAATACTAGCAGTTGCTTTTAGAAAAGGCTGAGGATGAGGTTCGGGATCTATTTATAGTCCAATGCTCTGCATACTTAGGGAATAGGGTAGTTCGGGATAATTGCCGACAAGCGCTATTGTAGGAAGAGTAGTAACAGCAAAGATGTCACTGAAAAGAAAGCTCTAGCTTAAGATATCACGAATTGTAACTTCTGCCCTCGAAGTTTCGTTTACTTTTCATAGGAGTATAGTCTCACACTTGCTAAAAGTAATTCTAAAATATGGCTTGGAGCTAAAAACTCTAGCGTTTACTATCTAGCCACCGCCATGCAAGGAGATATTCTGGGATGTCTCAGCGACGCCCGGGCCGCACCAGTTAGGCATGGATCTGCGCTAAAGAATAAAGCCTCACTATACCTATAGTGGGGCGGAGGCGGTTGGTTCAGCGAGCAATTCTATTCTAATACGAGCCTCCTTGAATATGTAGTATCCCCTACCTCTCTAACTCGAAATTAATACCCCGCCTCTTAAATACGTCAAATAAGCAAGATTATAAATAATTCGCTATATTATCTCGAGAAGATAAAGTATACGCGAGGGTCTTTAAATAGAAAGCTTACGGATTTGCCTGCTTTAAACAGGTCTCTAACGAAAGATTAAGGCCTAGAACCTACGGATATTTCGACTTCGACGGTGACTAGTATCCGATTCTTTAGCTAATAGAAAAAGAGGAGCCGCTAGCTGCCGTTGGCGCACTCGAATATATATTTAATAGTGCGCGACGTCTCGTGTAGAAGGAGCCGGCTACAGAAGTAATATAGCCTAGTAATGGAATAAACAAAGATGGAGTTCCAGAAGCCGAGGAGCTAAGTACTATTCCAGCGCTTACTGAGTACTCGGGTAAAGAGGGACTATGGGGTCCCATCGTCTCAGAGGGCGTGAGAGGCTCATAGATCGATCTCAAAGTCGAAGGAAAGTGTATAAACTCGTTCTGGTACTCGTTCTAGTCGTAGAGCTAACTTGAATTTGTAGAACCCCCGATAGTACTAGAGTAGGCCTAGGTTAGAAATATACTTCCTCTCGTAAAGAAAGCGCTATTCTCATTACCAAAGGCAAGATTACGTATAAACAGACCGCAGAGGCGGACCAAATATGAACTTGGATATTAAACAATCTCGAGAAGGTTATTAAGCGTTCCGGTGCCTCGAAAACAATCAGGAAGTAGGGAATCTGGATCGTGACTAAGACATATACGGCGAAGAGGGCAGCTATCTCTATGCTACGATCAAAAAACTCAGAGGCGTGTTTTAGCATCACAGCTACTACGTATGGCGCTGAGGCGTCGCCCTCAGTGAAATGGTGGAATGCTAGCAAGGATAGTAGCTGGAAAGTACTTAAAGATATAAGGTACCCCAATTTTCCAATAACCACGAACCTTTCAGTTTGAAATTACTGACTTCATCTCACTAGCAAAATGGTGTGGTTCTCTTTATGGCAGGGCTATAGTGGGGAGCCAATCCCTTGCTCCCCTTCAGCAAAAAGATGAAAGCCTATGAGAAGCGGAAGGACCAGAAGTTTTTGGATGCAGATGGTAAACCTGTTCCAGTCACCGTCGTGTTTACGGATGAAGAGAACCAGGAAGGGATTAAGCCAAATTCAGAGATCGTCCAGTTTATTCCCCGCGCTATTAGCGTTGATCCAAGTTTCAGGGGGATTCAAGCAGCGACGAAACGCCCTTTGGCTAAACCCGGTGATGATGATGATGAAGAGAAAGATGAGTCCACAGATGAGTCCATAGACGATGAGAGTAAAGAGGAGGAATAAGAATATTGCTTTAAACCCATCCTGGAACCAAAATCTCTATTCCTAGCTGCGCATAATATAAACCTAGGGGCTTAGGTCGAAACGGTTTTATCGTCACTATTCTCTTTACTAATAAACAGTTTTCTATATGAACTAGTATAAAAATTCTTCTTCTGAATTATCTGCTTGAAACCTAGCAACTTCACTATTCGTTAACTGTACTTTAGTCTCCCCCTCTTTGCCTGATTTGTTTATCTACCTGATACCAAGAATCACCGGTCATCTGATCTGAGCTTAATGAACGGCTCTCTAAGCACGAATCGGTGTGGCGAATTGTCAGCACTTCAGCAATACAGAGGTGATTGGTCATCTCACGAGCACTTGGCTGTAATCGTTAGGCAATAATGTGATTGATAGAGCAATCAACCCTGGAAAATAGGTACCAACGCCTCTAGAGGCTATTTAACCTATACCTTTATTAATTTAATAATTAAAGACTCCACGATCTGCAAAATTAATTCAACGCTTCTAAGCGGACTTTCGTAAAAAGCTATCTTAAGCAAAGCTTGAAAAGCTCTTTAAAGTTAATAAAGAGCTTACTACATAAGCTATACTTAATAAACACATAAAGGAAGGGTTACTTGAGGTATTAAAGAATGAAAAAAAGAGTAGGGCTTATAGGAAGCAGCTAAATGTCTTAGGGGAAGAGCACACGAAGCTAATACTCTTCTCTATAGAGGCTATTCAATGAGTATAGGAGCTTTTTACTAAAAAAGAAGTATTTACGAAGGCTGAATAGATACGAATTAATACTAAAAAGACTACGTAAGCTCTTAAAAAGTAAAAGGACGAAGCTAAGAAAGCAGAGAAAGCTCTATAGAGGGTAGTTAGGGAGGAGAATATTTGTAAGGGGCAAAAGTGTGAGGAGTACACGTGACGAAGCGAGCGGGCACCTGGCGTCCCGTATATAGTTTCCTGGTTTAGTTAAGGTTCATATAGAGTATTAGAGCGTTAGATCACACTTCCTAATTAAGTAAAGGATTAACGCTCCTCTATTTAGGTACTAGGGAGTATATAGGAATATGAACTAAGCTTTGAGAATAGGTATGAATTAGTCTATATAATAGGAGTTACTTATTAGAATTAGTTATACTTATAAGTATTACTCTTAAGCTTACTTACCTTAACTACTTATATATTACCCTACTATTATACGCCTTATATTCTAATCTATCTACTACTTATAAGGAGTAGTTTATTACAAAGTAATTAAGTAGATAACGAATTAAATTAATTATATCTCTAGTATTAACTAGGAGAAGTACCTCTATTATTACTAGTAGTACTTAGTTAGGTACCTAGGGGAGTACCTAGTTAGGCACCTTTAGGGTAGCTTAATTAAGAGAAGGAAGTAGTATATAGACGCTACTAGGGCTAAGTAGAAAAGTAAGTCTAGCTAAGAAGCTAGTAGTAGTTCACTATTATATTAAGGAGTTAGAAGAAGAAGTACGATAAAGGGAAGATCTAGAAGAACTTAAGGCCTAGATCTATTACCTTAAGAATACTTAAATAGTGCCTAGGATAGCGGTAACTATAAGAGAACTAGTTATATAAGTAGTAGTACTCTTTACTTATAAGGTACTAAAAACCTAAGAGTTATTTATATATAAAGGGAAAAGTATTAAGGAAGCTTAAGACTTTTTCTATTAAGTAGAGCTAAAATAACGTAAAGATAACAAGATTATATAAACTACTAATATAGTAAAGGTTATATATTATACCTCTTATTTTAAGGGTATTACTAAGGATATCTAAAAGTATAAGGAGTAAATAGTAAGTATTAATACTATAGCCTAAGAGAACTTTATAGAGTTTATAAAGGATTTTATTATAGACCTAGAGAACTATAGTATAGATATTATTACGAAGTATAAGGATAAAAAATAATAACTAAATTAGAGTATCTAGAAGTTATATCTTACTTAGATAACTTATTAGATAATCTAAGATATATAAGTACCTTATAATAAAGAAATAATCTACTTAGTAGTTTAAAACTAGAGATATAAGAGGAGATTAACTAATAAGAGAATACTCTAAAAGATTAAGAAAAACTTATATCCTTAGCTATAAGAATTAAGAATTATATAAATCTATTCTATCTGTAACGATATTCCACCTAGTCACCTAACTATGTCCCATGTCCTATATATCCCATGTCCCATGTCCTACGCTACCACGTGACGCGGCCGCTTCGCTAAGGGAATCTAGATAGAGTGCACCTAGGGAAATTTAGGAAGCTAAGCCCTATACGGACTAGCGTATTATGGGGTACACATATACTCCCATAACCTCCTATATTCTAGTCTTCTCTTCCTTAGCTTTAAATCATCTTTATAAGGGACCTTCTACCTTGCTTTCTAAGCCCTAAATACCGTACCCGTGATAGTATTCAAAGCTTATTCCCTTTAATCCTATAGAGGATTTCAAATAAACCAAAAACACCCCTATTTAACTCCGAATAAAGGTACCGTCACGATTATAGAACCTCAGAACATAAGCTAAAGCTTCAGAATAATAAGAGCAATGAACTACTCTAGACCCTCACACGCTAGTAGTACGTTAGAAACCCCCGAAAAAACCCCCCTAAAAATCGAAGAATCCTATTAAAGGCTATTCTTTAACTAAGTCCTATAGCGATAGGTACCCATAGGCCAGTAACCTGACTACTAACGGTAAGCCCTACCCTCTCGTAGGCCTCATATATATGCCGGCAACGAGACTACTAGGGAGGATATATAGAGGAAAAGTGTAATAGGTCAACTTTCTAGGACCCAGGACCCCACGTGACTAGGAAGGATATCGAATTCTCAATAAGCTCCTATTAGATTAGGTTATCCCGTCGGTAACCCTTCCTGATCCAAATGCCTCGTTAATATTCCGAGAGGCTTTACGGACGAATCTATTAAGGAAGGGCACTCCCTATTTATTAGAAAAGTCCTAGATATAGATTATCCAATTACCTTATATAATCTAAATAGCTAGTTCAAGGACCCTATTAACCTCCTCAAGGATATTAACCTAATTATTAAGAGTTACTAAGACACTACTACGAAGCTAGCTAAATATAAGAAGAGATATAGAGACACTAAGGGTATTTTTGAGAATATAAAGCTCTAGAATACTAAGCTCGAGGCAGACGTTAAGCGCTATACTATACTCCTTAATTAATTTATACTAGTACTAGCTACTCCTATATAAGCCCCGGAAGTAGCCCCTAAAATCGACCCTCGAAGCTATAAAGGATCCCCTACTCTATATGTACTATATAGAGCCCCTAGAATAGTTATCCTACTAGACCTAACCCTCTTCTATAGAGATTATACGGTTTTCGACGACTAGCTAGTCTAAATCAAGAATAAGCTACGAGGAAACACCGATATATACCTAACTAAGGATCTCAAGATTATCTATATTTCTAGTAGACTTATAGGTGACGCCCTCGCCTTAACTAACCCTCATATAAATCAGGAAAGCCCCTATTAGTATCGCTAGCTCTCGGAGATATACGATTACCTAAACGAGCTATACTCTAATCCTAATAAGCTATAGAACGCCCGTCGTAACTTTGGAAAGCTTATACTTTGCCCTAGTTATATATTTTAGGAGTTCTATACCCGCTTCTTATAGCTATCTATAGAAGGTAATATTACTAAATAGCTTAAATGGGAGTTAAACGAGAAGCTCCTAGCTAAGCTCTAGGAATTAGTATATATATATTATAATAACTCTTCTATTAATATTATCTACTTTACTTAGTTCTATACTATAAACAATTAGTAAATCCGAGCTTTATATAATAAGGCCAAAGAGTATAAGAAGATAATAGTAGGAATAACTAAACCCTCTTCTCTATATACCCTATAGTAGGTAGTTAAGGAAGAGTCTACGTCTACTATTATAGTTAAGTATAAACCCCCCTAGAAGCGCAAGTAATACCCTATAATAGGTAATCCCTCGACTATTAAGTACTTTAACTATAACGAGTTCGGCCACTATATCTATAACTACTCATATAAGCATACTATAGAAACTAAGGTAGCTCTGTCTCAAGTTAAGCTAGGCCTATTTCTGCCAGAGGCTTATAGTAGAGGTTCTAATTCCAAGGAGGAACTAGAAAACGAGTACCCCTAGAGAAAGTCTCTACTCTAGGGGCTTATAGTATTAATATAGTAGAGATAGACTTAACTCGTCTAATAAGAGGAAATACTCTTATAATACCCTATACTATTAGTATAAATGAATTAGGAATTAAGTCTTCTTCCCTTATTAATACTAGAGTAAATAGATATGCTTTTATTAATACTAAGCTCGCTTAGCTCATAGAGTAATTCCTAGGAGTTGAGCTATAACCCCTCCCTTTACTATATACTATACGAGAATTTGATAGTAAACTAGTAGAGTCTACTAAGAAGTATATTAACGTACTACTCTTAATTAATGGACGCGCTATTAAGGCACCTATAATTATCCTAAACCTTAGAGACTATAATATTATCCTTAGTAGGAAATAAGCTATATACGTAGATATTCTAGTCAACTACCAGAGACGTAGGCTTATATAGCCTAAGAATAGTCCTAAGACCGCACAATACAGCTATATTATTAGTACTTCTCAGTAATAGCTAGAGAAGTAGACTAATAAGAAGCACTAGAAGGACGCGAATTATTGGGATACTATTATGAGTTATTCTTAGAAACCCACTATTCTCAAGTAGTTATCCACTTTCCAAATAGACTAGAGAGAATCATATGAGTCTATAGAAAAGGAGCTTCTATAACTAGATTAAGAAGCTATTCCAAAAAGAAGCTAAAGAAGCGGGATGAGACCCTTAATAAGGAACAAATACTGGATCTAGTTATCCTTACTACTATAGTATTTAACTTCGTAGCTAAGAGAGAAGAGAACGTTATTAGCTAAATCTCTATCCACGAGATTAATAAAGAACTTGAAGCCCGTAAACGAGAAGCTATCCCGGACTAGAGGACTAATAGCTAGGAGAAATAGAACTCTAATAGCTCTAGAGGATATTACCCCCTAAGCTTAAGGAATATACGTCTATTTTCTCAAAAAAGGAATTAGATACCCTACTACTATATAGATTATATGACTATAAGATTCAGATTAAAGGTCCAAAGGGTACTAAGAGTATTAGATATTAACTACTATACTAGTAGTCTACTTAGGAGCTTCGGGAGGTTAAATACTTCTTAGAAGATAACTTAGTAAAAGGCTTTATTAAAGCTAGTTAAGCCCCCTTTACCTTACTAGTTCTCTTTATAAAGAAAGTAAATAGAGGACTACGCTTCTATATCGATTTCTGTCACCTAAACAATATTACATAGAAGGATTAATACCCCCTCTCCCTAATTAATAAGACCTTAAGCCAACTATCTAAGGCTAAAATCTATACTAAGCTTAATATCTATTAAGCCTTCTATCATATAGCTATAGACCTAGACTCTAAAGAACTAATGACTTTCTATACCTACTATAGAATATATAAATATAATATTCTTTGGGAAAGCCTAACTAATAGCCTAGCCACATATTAATACTATATAAATAATACGCTTTTCGAGTACTTAGATGATTTTTGTACTATATACCTAGACGATATCCTAATTTACTTAGAGGACCTAGGCGAGTATGAATAGCACGTATGAAAGGTACTCGATAGACTATAGCTAGCCGGACTTTAAGTAGATATTAAGAAGTTAGAGTTCAAGGTCATATATACGAAATACTTAGGCTTTATTATCTCAACTACTAGTATTAAGGTAGACCCTAATAAGGTAGAAGTTATATAGAACTAGTAACCTCCTATAATAGTTAAGGGAGTATAATCTTTCCTAGGATTCTGTAATTTTTATAGACGCTTTATTAGGGAATATGGACGAATCACAAGACCCCTTACTATACTCACGAAGAAGGGTATTCTATTTAAGTAGATAAAGTAATACGAGGAAGCTTTCGACTTCCTAAAAGGAGCTATAGTTTCTACCCCGATTCTATAATATTATAATCCAGATCTCCCTATAATAGTAGAGACAGATGCCTCAAAAGGAGTTATTACTAGCCTACTCTTTTAGTAGGACCCGGAAATAGGCCTCTAGCACCCTATAGCCTACTTTTCAAAAACTATACTACTAGTAGAGCTTAACTATAATATATATAACAAGGAAATACTTACTATTATACGAGTACTAGAGGAATAGAGAGTAGAACTAGAAGATCTTTAGGATACCCCCTTTAAGGTCTATTCTAATTACCGCGCCCTAGAATACTTTATAACTACTAAGAAGCTCTCACCTAGATAAGCTAGATAGGTAGAGCTCTTATCCTAATACTACTTTAAGCTCATATACTATTCTAGGAAGTCGAATAAATGAGCTAATACTTTATTAAGGAGACAGGATAAAGTAGACGCTTAAGGATAAGTAGAGGAGAAGATATAAACCTAAGTACTCTTCCCTAGAGATAAGATTAACCCTAATATAGTCTATAACCTCTAGCTAGTAGTAATACTCTACGAAGTTAGTTTATTAGGCCCTAATATTAGCCCAAAGAACTAAGCGTATATAGAGGACTACCTAGAAGTAGCTACTACCCCTATTAGAGGTGTAATTCTACTAGAAGAAGGTATCCTCCTAGAGGCTTTACTAGCCATATCTTATACTATAGTACTACTAGAAGCTCCTACTAAGTTTAGTAGTTTATAACTAGTAGATAAGATCCTATAAGATAATTGAACGTCACCGGAGCTAGATAAACTACGTACTATAGTATAAGCTAAGAGTAATATCTAGATACTATAAGACGGACTTCTCCTATACTACAATAGACTCTATATTACGGATAATGAGATAATCACTGGACTCCCTTTACGGACTACCCTAATCCGTAAAGTATATAATAAACCTCTATCTAGATACCCTAGATATGCGAAACTCTATTAATTACTTAAGGAATAATATTACTAGCTATTTATAGGCAAGGATATTAATTAATATTATAGTAACTACTACTCTTATAGGAGATCGCACGTACTACGAGACAAGAAACTTGGTTTCCTTTACCTATTACCTATTCCTAATCGCCTCTAGTAATATATTACTATAGATTTTAAGAGCTATCCGGAAAGTAAAGTAGGGCATAATATAGTAGCTATATTCGTGGACCAACTATCGAAACGCCTAATTACAATACCTATATAGGACATGATTATAGCTAAGTAGCTAGTGCCCCTATTTCTACTATATATTATACGCTAAGTAAGTATTCTAGAGATAATTATATTAGATTAAGGACCTTAATTTATCTCTGATTTTTGGAACGAATTCTATACTAGAATCGGTACTAAGCTTAGGCTCTCTACTACTAATTACCCCTAGACGAATAGCTAGATAGAGATAATTAATTAATACTTCAACTAGAGATTACGCCCTTATATTAACTACTACTAGGATAACTAGGACGACTAGGTAGTAATTATTAACTACTAATAAGCCTCTCTTTAGTATGAAACCATTAGCTAGTCCCTATTTATGACCAAAAAGGGATATAAACCTCGTACTACCTTCGACTAGAACTCCCCTATAAAGGCTAACTCGCTGAAGGAGAAGCTTAATAGGGATAAAGCTAAGGTATTAGTGAACTAATTACACGAATCGTAGTAGCTCGCTTAAGGTTATATAGAGAAGGTATAGGAACGATATACCATATAAGCTAATAGGCACCACTATCCAATTAACTTTAAAGTAGGCAATAAAGTATAGGTTATAATAAAGTATTAGAAGACTAATTACCCGAGCCGCAAACTAGGGAATTAAATAGAAGGCCCCTTCGAGATTCTAGAGGAATATAGCTACTCGTTCCTCCTAAAGCTACTAGAAACCATAAAGGTTCACCTAGTATTCTATATAGAGAAGCTATAGAATGACTCTAGAAACCCTCTACTAGGTTAAGCTAATCCAGAGCCTCTACTAGTAGTTCTAGAGGATAGAGAACAGGAATATGACATAGAACGGATCCTAGCAGTAAAGCTAGTAAGAAAGAGGCTAAAGTACAAAATCTAGTAGGTAAGTTGGGACAAAGATCCTAACTAGTATCCGGCCTTAATACTAAGCAATAGCCCTCTAGCCTTATAACATTTCTATGAGGAGTATAGTAATAATACCAAGCTACTAGGACCTCCACGTAACCTTTAATACTAGCTAGACTATATAAGAGACGATATTCGACTACAACTATATAAGGACGACGATATACCTTTACAAGTCATATGACCTCGGATATGTCCGTGATTATGTGACATGTTTATATACTATAAGAACTACCGAAAATACTGAAAACGATAGGGACAACGACTTTTCCTAAGCTCGAGGGCGAGCTTACTCCAAAGGGGGGGGTAATTATGACGATATTCCACCTAGTCACCTAACTATGTCCTATGTCCTATATGTCCCATATCCCATGTCCTACGCTACCACGTGACGCGGCCGCTTCGCTAAGGGAATCTGGATGGAGTGTATCTAGGGAAATTTAGGAAGCTAAGCCCTATGCGGACTAGCGTATTATAGGGTACACATATACTCCCACAACCTCCTATATTCTAGTCTTCCCTTCCTTAGCTTTAAATCGTCTTCATAAGGGACCTTCTACCTTGCTTTCTAAGCCCTGAATGCCGTACCCGTGACACTATCCTTAATAAGAATACTTCGAGGAAGTAACTAGGTAATAAAAGGATAGAGTTAAGGGGAAGGAAAAGAGGAATAGTTAAGAGAAGAGAAAGAAGAATAAGTCTCTCTTTTAAGACTCGTGATTTAAGGGGAGTAAAGGTATAGTAATAAGGTCTAATATTATCTTTACCTCTAGAACTATAAAACCTAGTATAACTTACTTTACTTATAAGAAGGTAGGCTATTATACTACTACTTACCCTAATTAAATAAAACCTACTTACTATAACTATAATAAGCTAAGCTATAAGTTATTTAAGTACCCTAAACCTAAGAAACCGGGAAATAATAGTACCTTATAATAGTTACACTTATTTATATTATAGAGAAGGAACTCTTAGAAATAAGGATAGTAATTAAAGTTACTATTAAGATAAAGAAAGGGGAATATAGGGTTCGAGTACTAGTAGATTTAGGTATAGAGGTAAACTATATAAAGAGGAAGTTAATTTTAAAGATAAGTATTATATTAATACTAGAGGTAACTCCTTTAGTAGTACTAGATAAGAACTAGATTTATTTATATAAGAATTATATTTTAGGTATTACTACTAAGGATATAATAAATAATTAAAGAGAGGCTAATATTTACTTTATATTATATAATTTCGAGTTAGGAAATATTAATTTAATTTTAGGATTTCTATAGCTATACTTAGTAAACCCCTTAATTTCCTTTAAGGAAGTAATATAAAAGTATTAGATTTAGCTAAAGAAGATTAAGGTTCTAAATACTAAGAAGTTTATAAAGGCTATAAAGTATAAGATATATATTTTCCTATTAACTACTTACCTTATAACTAATAGCTAATAGGTTACTACTATTACTATATAAGAGACCCTAATACCTTCTAAGAAGTATTATAACTTTTTTAAGGTATTCTCTACTATAGCTATAAGTATTTTACTTAAATACTATTTTATAGAGTATTATATTAATCTAGAACTAAGGGCCTAACTACTATATAAGTATATATACGCTCTCTTAGAGAAAGAACTCAAAGTTCTATAAGACTATCTCAATACTAGCTTAGAGAAGGAGTAGATTTATTACTCTATTAGTTTAGTAAGAGCTCTTATTATATTTATTCTTAAGAAAGAGAGTAGTCTTTATCTATATATTAATTACTAGAGTCTAAACTAGGTTACTATTAAGAACTAGATACTATTATTACTTATTAGCGAGATAATAAATAAGTTATATAAGGCGATAATATATATTAAGCTAGACTTAAAGAATATATATTACTAGTTATATATCTAGGAAAGTAATAAATAGAAGATAATATTCTAAATATATTATAGATACTTTAAGTATTATATTATACTATTTAGGCTCTCTAATATACTAGCGATATTCTAGGCCTATATTAACTATATACTAGTAGGCCTTATAGACGTAATCTATATAATTTACTTAGATGATATTTTAATCTATTCTAAAGACCTAGAGTAATATATAGTAGTTATCTAATAAGGACTCGAATAGTTATAGTAGTACTAGCTCTTTATAAACTTAATAAAGTATAAGTTTAATATTTAGGCTAAATTTACTTATCTTATAACTAAACTAAGGAAATCAATAAATAACTAGTATAATAATCTAATAGATAAGATAAACCTAGAGCTACTTAAGAGCCTTAGGGATAAGAAGTTTAATATACTTAGGGATCTTACTAAATAGTATATAGAATAAGAGAATAGACTTCTCTTAATTAAGAACTAATAGTCTAGAGAAAACCGCCTAATAGAAATAATCCGCCGCTATACTACTCCCCGTATTAAGAAGAATAAGAGAAATTAAGGGCTAGCCGCTAATCTATACTTAATAGAATAAACGACTTAACTAGCCTTCTTATAACTAAGGGAGCTAGTTTACTAGGAATTCGAGAAGAACTAGAAATACCTAAGATACTTAATTACTACTTATATAAGAAGATTAGTTATATTAAGAAGGATTATCTAAATACTTATAAAGTCGCTTACCTTAAGGAAGACTACTTAGATAAGATAAGTGAACTAGACTCAAATAACGTGAAATATAATTCTTATCTATTATCTAAAGAGGAATCTAATAATAATAACTTGGGAAAAGTCTAGCTCTAGGTATAGAAATAGCCCTCCTAGAGTAAGAGCTCTACTAAGAACTAGTAGACCTCACTTAACTTATTAGTAGGGAGTAGTTCCTTATTAAATATAGGGTCTACTAGAAGAGAAGTACTATAACCTTCTAGTACTTAGTAAATACTAGGGCGAATATATATACTCTAATTAACTAAAAGCACATTTGCCCCTTAACTAGAGTACTATAAATACTTATATATATACTCTAAGATCTTATCCCCCTTCGAGGATTCGACGAATAGCCTAGTAAGGCTATCTGATAAATTATTGAAGTAAACCTAGAAATTAATTAATACCTCTAAACTTAGTAATACTTCTTATTTATTAACCTAAGTTCTTACGATATAATCCTAGGAAGGAAATAGTTTACTAAATATAGCGTATTACTAGACTACTAGTAAAACTAACTTAGATAACTAGAAGACACTATGACTTAGATCTTAAAGAGGATAAGTAGAGAGGAACTAAAGGTTAATAAAATAGTAAGAGCACACGCCATTGCTCGTCGTACACCTAAGCGAACACGTGACTACCCCTCACTAAAACCCACACTTCACTGCTTCTTTTCCTACAAACTACTATTTTTCTTCTTTAATTATCGTGTAATAATAGAAGAATAAGACTCAGACTCAGAAATCTCAAATATCTTCTCTCTAGCTATTCTTAAGGATCATAAACCTAATGAGAACTAGAAGGCTCTTATTCGTGCTACTATTCGCTCCCTTCGCTAGTAAAGAAAGAGCTATAGCTAAATTAGGGAGGTCACAGGCCTTACTAGGTCTATAATTTAGTATATTCACACGTCGGCTAGATGTAAAGAATTACCTAGATTATATATAATTTGTATATAGGAGTGAGAGGGTGAGTATAATAGTTTAGGGAGTAATTAGTTAAGATTAGAAGCTTATACTTATTTTCTTAGTAAAGGAGCTAGGGAAGAAGGGGATTTATAGTATAGCCTCCTTAAACTAAGTCCTTAATCTTATCGTTTTCCCTCGGTTTAATTCCTTGATAATAGAGTAAAAGAAGGAATTTATATTTATAAAAGACGGGGTAAAGATCTATAAGGGTATAGTAAAGCTATTACGAAAGCTATGTGGATTATATAGGTTTAATTAGCTACCTTCTTCTCCTGATTTAAATCTAATTGAGAAGGTCTAGTAATAGACGAAAAATGAGATTATAAAGTTAGAAACTATTCCTACCTTAATTAAGGATATAATAGAAGTCTTATAAGAGCTATAGAATAGAGTTAATCTAATAGAATAGTGATATTTGATAGAGAGGTTTACTTATAAACTCGAGGACGTGATTAATAGTAAGGGTATAGCTACTATATACTAAAGGCTTAATAAATCTAGTACTTTAATTATTTTGAATATCGCATTAAAGTATGGGCTGAAAAATCGCGATTTTGGTTGGGTTAGCGGGGTAAATCACGTGTACGACGAGCAATGGCGCATGCTCTTACCTCTCGCCCCTTTATAAGACCTCCTTACCCGAAAAGCCAAATACTAGGCTAGAAAGGAGGAATTAAACCTTAATACTATTAAAATAAATAAACTAATAAGCTATTCTATATACTTAATTAATATAGTAGCTTTCTAACTTAGTATAAAAAACCCTAATAATTATATTAGATCTATTACTATTAATGAGATTAACTATAAGCTAGAGAAACGAGATTAGAAACTAAGGAAATACTTATCCCCGCTATTAGCTACTAAGTATCTAAAGACCTACTTTACTAAGTATTTAGCTTAAACCCGTGATCTCATATATACTCTAGATATAAATAAATAAGATACCCTTAGTAATACCTCGTTCTTTGACCCTAGGGAATTATAAGAGCTTTAGATAATATTACTTCCTTAGCTAAGTAATATAGCTAGTGCTTTCTTAAGAAAAGCAATAAATATACCATTATAGTCTCGACTATTTAACTATAAACTCTACTTCAATGAACTAGACCCTGTAATAAGGGCAGCTCACCTCTATAAAATAAGCTCCCCGGAATTAGGGAAAATACGGGAGTACTTAATTAAGAACCTAAAGAAGAGCTTTATTAAGTTATCTAATTCCTCCTTCTTATCGCTTATCTTATTTATTAAGAAGAAAGATAATAGTTTACGCTTTTATATTAACTATTATTAACTAAATACTCTAACGAAGAAGGTTTACTACCCTTTACTACTTATTACTAAAACACTTAATTATTTAGTAGAATCGTTAGTATTTACTAAGCTAGATATCTAATATACCTTTAACTAGATCCCAATAAAGCTAAGCTCTATAGTATAAGCAGCTTTCTAGACGAGATACGAGTCCTATAAACTAGTAGTTCTATTATTTGGACTCTATAATAGCCCTATAATATTCTAAAGATATATAAATATTATCCTAATTAACTATTTAGATAACTTCTACTTAGCCTATATAAATAATATCCTAATCTTCTCTAAGAATAAGAAGAAATACTAATAACACGTTTAAATAGTCTTATAGAAACTCGAGGATACTAGATTATAAGTTAATATTTATAAGTATGAGTTTAAAGTATTAAAGATAATATTCCTAGGGTTTATTATCTCTAATTAAGGTATCTAAGTAGACCTTACTAAGACTATTATTATCCGGAATTAGGACCCCTTAATAACTAAAAAAGAGGTTTAGTTATTCCTAGGTTTCTATAACTTCTACTAAAGGTTTATATAAGCTTATAAAAGGGTCTCTCGCCCCCTGAATTATCTAATAGAAAAGGATACCTTATTGAAGTTTATACTTAACGAGAATTAATAAGATACCTTTAAATAACTCAAAGAGCTACTTATCTTAGTACCTATATTATTCTTCTAGTATAACTAAGAAACTTACCTAGAAACTAATTATTTAGACTTAGCTACTATAGGGGTACTAACTTAGAAGAGTATAGAGGATAGATAATAGTACCTTATTACCTTCTACTCTAAGGCTCTTAAAGATACCTAGCTCTATTACGAGATCTATAATAAGGAACTACTTATTATTATCTAAGGTCTATAAGAATAGCGGGTAGAACTAATTAGCTTACTTACCTTCCTTATTATTATAAACTATAAGGTACTCGAGTATTTTAGGATAAAGAAGCTCTTAAATAAGTAATAGATATAAGAGATAAATATCCTATTATTATTCCACTTTTAGATTACTTACTAGCTAAGTAAAGAGAATATAATTACTAATATACTATCTAGAAAAGATAAGCTCTTAATTACCTAGAAGTAGACTAAAGAGGCGGAAAAGGCACGTGTGATTTTTTACCCTAGTATAATCCTCGCTATTATTAACGAATTAGCCCCTACTACTCCCCCTCGAAGCTTAAGGGAATTAATAAACTAATAGTTATAAATGAGGCCATATAAGCTAATTATATAAAACTGTCCTTAGAGGACGAGTGAGAGAAGGCTCGCTATAAGACTAATCTATAAGAGATATCTAGAGACTATTTACTTTATAGTAGGAAGCTTATAGTACTAAATAACTATAACGACTTATAAACGAGGCTACTATAGTAAATCTATAATATAATAATTATAGCTTACCCTAGTTAAAATAAGATAAAGATCTTAGCTAAAAGGCTCTACTAATAGCTTAGCCTCTTAGTAGATATTAACTAATTTATAGCGAATTACTACGAATACTAGAGATCTCATAAGCTAAGGGATAAGACACCTAACTTACTATACCCCTTACTAGTCCCCTTAAGAATATAAGATAACTTATTAATAATTTCTATAGCCCTAGCTTAATGAGTAAAGGATACGATAATATCTTTATAGTAGTTAACTATTATCTAAATACTATATTAGCCTACTTACTACAAAGAATACTACTATAAGGACTACTACTAGCCTCTTCTATTAAATATCTAGTAATTTAGGAGCTCTCCCTTAACTATTACTAGTAATTAAGGCCCTTAATTTATCTTAGACTTTATAGATAAACTATCGAAATTAACTAAACTAAGCTAAAACTATTAATAATAGAATACGCCTAAACTAATAATTAAATAGAGATCATTAACTAGATAATTAATACCTAGTTATACCCCTTCGTGAACTACTTCTAAGATAACTAAGTAGACTTACTCCTAGTACTTAATACTACTAGCGCCGCTTACTCTTATAAATTAACTAGCTTATCGCCCTTAATAGTCGACTATAAGTATAAACCTCGACTAGATTTCGATTAGATACTCTTAATCACGAAGTTTAAGATACTACGAGAGAAACTAAATCACGAAGAAGTATAATAATAAGCTAAGAGAATTAATATATAGTTACTTATACCTAATAATATATAGCTAAAGCCTAAGAATAATAAGCTAAATAAGCTAATAAGAAACGGCGAGAACCTAACTTTAGTCTAGAAGATATAGTTTATATAATTAAAAAGATATAGAAAATAGATTAACTATTAGATAAACTAGATTACCCTCTTACTAAATTATTTAGAATTATCTAAATAATTAATTATTCCTATAAGTTAGACCTCTCATTATCTTATAAGATATAGCTAATCTTCTATATAGATAGACTTTATAAGAACTTAGGTAACCCTTTACTTAACTAGATTAATAAAGAACTAAACTTAATAAAAGTTAATAGTAGATTAGAATAAGAGGTCGAGAAGATCCTATCCTTCTAGATACTTTATAATAAACTCTACTATAAGGTAGAGTAAAAGGGATAAGATATAAATAATAAATAGTATCTTATATTAAACTTTAAGAACTCTACTCTAGAACTCCGAAAATTCTATAAGTAAAATCCTAATAAAGTAAGACCCTCGTCCGCCTAAACTACTAAATTAGATATATAGAGGAGGATAAGTTTAACGAGAACTACTTAGATAATAATAAACCCTAGTATAAGGGTTCTAGAACTTAAAGGAAAGAAGAAAGAACTAGATATTTTACAAGTTTTATCTTAGCCTAAAGTATATTTCCTTTATTTAGTTATATAATTTAGTACTATACTCCTTTCTTATAAATAAGTAAAAACCTCCCTTTTATTATACTATAATATATACTACTACTAGAGTAGTTCGCTTAGGGAGAGGTGAATCTATAAAGCTAAGATGAGAGTAAATTTACAACTTTCTACCTTATAAAAATATCACGAAAACCCTCTTAATTACCTTAATTCCTATAACTACACCTATTTCTACTACTACTAATACTACGACTTAGCTATAGATATAGCCTAAGAAGATAGTAATCTTAGCGAATTACTAATAGTTACCTAGGTTATCCTCGATACCTTTAAGAAGCTTAGCCTAGATAATAGTATTACTAGTACTTTAATATTATTCTATATATATATAGTAAATACTAAGACTAGTAAATTAGCTTATATAGACGCTTAGAGTAAAGTCATCTCTCGAGAATAAGTTATAATATATTATATAGCTTATAAAGCTCTATACTTAATTCCTATAATTATAGCTAAAGAACTCATTATAGAATAGTTTAATAATAGCGAAATAGGTATTCCTAATAATAATAAGTCTTACCCTAATACCGAAATAACTAATACCCCTATTATAGAAGATAAGGGCAATAGTATAAACCCCCTTCTCACCGAGATAAGAGACTAACCTAATAATAGATTAGTAGACTTAGCTAAAATAATAAATAATCCCGAGGATCCCCTTAGTAGCCTAGATAATAGTAGTAATAGTCTTACCTAAAATAAACCTATTATTCTCACTAATCCTACCTAGAATAAGCTTATTATTCTTATTAATCTAGCCTAGAATAAGCTTATTAACCTTACTAGAGAGAATAATAAGATACTAGGAGGAACTAGTAATAACCCCTAGGATATTAACCTAATACCTAAGAATACTAAGGATATTATCTAAAATACTATAAATAACTTTAAGAATATTATTAAAACCCCCTTAAAGAGTACTAAGAAACCCTCTAAATTATCTAAGAAGAAGAAGAAGAAGAAGAATAGTAAGAAAGTATAAAAGGCTCTTTTTATACCCGAAAACCTTAAGTAAAAGAGAGTAGAAGAGAGTAAGGAGTCTAATAAGGAAGAGAGTTCTAATAAGGAGGGATTAGATACTAATAAAGATATAAGACAAGTTAGTAATAAATAACTAATTACGACTAATCTAAGATATATATTAATGAGAGGCCCTTACTATAAGTACTAGTATGAGACTAAATTATAGCGAAAGCTCTTATAAGCTAAGGAGAAAAGAGAATACCCTATTAATATCAATAACCTAGTAGAAGAAGCTAAGAAGAAGTTAGTAAGGACCTCTAAAAGAGCTATATAGAGAAGGTTATAAAACTCAAAGTTATTAGATTCCACGATAAATCTACTTAATTAGCTACTAAATAAGAGATAAATTAGACCTTTAAAGGATAACTTAATAATACCTTTTAAGAAACTTACCTAAGCTAAGAAGAAGATTAAGGACCTCTAGGTAGAAAACAAGCGACTAAAGGATAACGCTTCTAAGTTAATAGTTAATACTCCTAAACTAAAGGCTAACTCCTTAAAGAAGAAAAAGAGTAAGAAGTCTTTTATATTAAAGCCTAATTCGACGAATACCCTTAATCTACTAGTACTTACCTAAAATCGCCTAATAATAATTATCTCACTATTAGCTATTACTTATATAAGTATCCTAGATAATATTATTAATACCGGTATTAATATAATTTAATTAATAGATAAGGAGGATTAGCTAAAGCGTATAGAGAGCTAGGTTAAGTTAATAGAGTTAAGACCACGATTTAATTATAAGTAACTACTAAGAGAAAGCGAAATAAGGTAATTAGTCGCGATTTTTTCCTTTTTTCCTTTATTCTTTATATAAGATTATATCCTAAATAAGGGTATTTAGACTTTTCTTATAAGGGGGGGTAATATAATAAATAGTACCTCTATATAATCCGCTAAGGGCTAGATATTAGGAACTAGGAGCGAAATACGGGACTAAGCTAGGGATCTTAGTAATATATTATTAAAGGTTAAGGGACTCCTTTCTTCTTTACTCCTTAGCTTAGTATTTTCAATATACAAGATTCTTTAAACCTTAAGCCTTCAACTATTATATTAATCCTATTATTATAAGGAGGGAATACCTTATATATTAGAAAAGCTACTCCTTAGTAAATAATACTTAAGAGCTATTAAAGAATCTAGAAAATACTACTTAGAAGCTATAAGATTACTTAAAGGTAAATAATATTATTATATTAGTAAGTAAAAGAAGATATAGGAAATAAATACTTTTATTAGGGTAATAATTTAGAAAAACTATATAAAATCCATATAAGAATATACTAAAAACCTAGTATTTATACCTTATTAGTAACCCTTATCTATACTAGCCTTACTCTAATATTTCCTCTTAGACCTCTAGTATTTCCTTTACCTCCTTAATTATTATTATTATTATCTTTATCCTTAGGATCCTAGGTCTCGCGGGAAAGGGCAAGTAAATTATTCTAGAAAGTAGTTAGTATTTAATAAAGAGAGGGAAAGGAATAGGACTTACTTAGTATTAAAGAATATTAGTTATACTTTTAAGAGTATACTATATCTATAATATACTAGTAAGGATTACTTATCTTATACTTTAGATTATAGTAGGAATTCTTATAGCCTAAACCGCCGCCTTTATATAAGAGGTATAAGCGCTCTAGTAAGATATAAGAGTAACTTAGAACTAGGTATAATCTAGGTAAGTTAGAGTAAACTTCCGGAACTTATTAGAGTATAGAGAAAGTAGTTTAGGTATAATATAGTAAGTTAGGGAATCTAGGATATTATTAGAATTAGGAATAGAAATAAGGGCTAAGACTTACGGAATTATATTTCTTATTTATAGATTAATAGTATTTATATGCTATATAATTATTTACCTTAATATACTTAATATCCGGGATTTTAGTTATATTCTTAGAGTATTAGAAGTAATAAGAGCGAAGTATTACTATAGGCGTATTTACTAAATAGTTAGTAATCTATTAGTACTAGAGGTTATTTATCTTAATAGAGAATATAGATAAAGAAGATAAAGAAGGCTTAAAGAAGGCTTAAAGAAGGCTTAGAAAAGAAGTTATAGAAGAAGGTATATATAATTATATAAATAAGGAAAGAAAAGGAAAGTTAGTTTATAGGAAAAGAGGGTCTTTTTATACTCCTTTTCCCTAAATAGTTATTATAGATTTAGGACTAAGAATTTCTAGAATTCATAAAAGAAAGGATTTATAAATAAACTAGAAGATTAGATAAACTTCTCTAAGTTAGAAGAGTAATAAAATAATAACTAAGTTATAAATAAAGGCTTAAGATAAGATTTATAAATAAATTAAATATTAGATAAACTTCTCTAAGCTAGAATAATAATAGAACTATATTTAAGTTATAAATAAAGGCTAAGATAAGATTTATGGAATAATTAAAAGATTAAATTAACTTTCTAAATAATTATACCTATTATAGTATTATTACCTTTATAAAGAAGAATTATAATAGATAATATAAGAATAATTAAGCTTAACCTAGAGATAAAGGCCTTTAGAACTTTAATATAGGGTTATTACTAGGGGTATTATGGGAGGGAAAAACGTAGTAAGACAAAAACCCACATAAAACGCTATAGAGTATAAAATCGACTAATAGCAAAAACACTAAAAAACAATAACTATAAAACAGACGTAAAGTAGTACAAAATTAGGGTGTAAGTGCGTAGAACTCAAAGTATGAAAGTGATGTATGGATTATTGCTTTATGGCTACGGAAACTCTGGCCTTCTTATGCGAAATGCCAAAGTCACATGATCTCGGACATGTCCGTGGTCATGTGATCAGAATGTCAAAACTACCTAAAATCGCGAAAATCGACAGTGTACGGCTAGCCGTACCACAGTATAACTAGGCTTTACTTAGCTAAATAGACCCTATAATCTAGATATAGGCCTTTAGGACTTTAATATAGGGTTATTATTAGGGCCTCGGGTTATATATAAGGTATAACTATTTAGAGGTATTAGTATAAGGCTATTTATAGAATACTAAGGCCTCTTAGGGGTAAGGGCCTAGAGGAGGGGATATTATAAGGGGTAAAAGTATAAGGAGCACACGTGACAAAGCGAGCGGGCACCTAGTGTCCCGTATATAGTTTCCTGGTTTAGTTAAGGTTTATATAGAGTATTAGAGCGCTAGATTATACTTCCTAATTAAGTAAAGGATTAGCGCTCCTCTATTCGGGCGCTAGGGAGTATATAGGAATATGAACTAAGTGTAACGGCGAGATTAATGTAATAGTCGAAGGCTTAAGGTTCAAAGAATCTCATGTATTAAAAATACTAAGCTAAGAGGCAAAGAAGGGAGGAGTCCCTCGACCTTTAATAGTGTATTACCAAGATCCCTAGCTTAGTCCCGTGTTTCGCCCCTAGTTCCTGATACTTAGCCCCCGGCGGATTATATAGAGGTGCTATCCGTTACACTAAGTTTTGGGAATAGGTATAGATTAGTCTATATAATAGGAGTTACTTATTAGAATCAGTTATACTTGCAAGCGTCACTCTCAAGCTTACTTACCTTGACTACTTGTGTATCACCCTCTTATTGTGCGCCTCACAATATTAAATGAAGTGAGAATTAAGGAGAAGGCTGAATTATAAGCTCAAAAAAAGAAGAAAACTACGTAAAAGAAGGTTCTAAAAGCTCTTCTAGTAAGAATTAAGACTCCTGCGAAAGCTAGAAAGGTACCAGTTCTCAAAAAGAAGGTTATTTCCTTTATTAATAGTAATATTAATAGGGGGTTCCCGGAAATACTAGTAAAACAGAGCTCCTAGGGGCGTGTGATAAAACCACGGGTAATTTTTGAGAAGGGATCTAACTAGTTTGGGACATTATTTATTAGCTATTAGCCTATCTCTGTTTTTAATTTCAAGCTAATTAATCTTGTAGTTGATTAATAATTTAATTTAGAAGTAGGTGAGAGTGAGGAAAAAATTTGGTGAGGGCGCGTGCATTTAAGCGGGGCGTGCATTTGAGCGGGAAATCGGTTCTATAGCATGCCGGTAATACCATTCCTCCATTTCCGGCTCCAGGCCTCTCGTGCGAAGTTGTTCACCAATCTCTTGCAAGAGGACAACTCACGATTACTTGGGTCGGCATGTGCGGACACTGCAATTTTAGCGTCCTCGGGGGGATCGATCATCCCTGTCAAAAGTGTGCCCCACGGCACGTTAGGCCCTACCCGCTCATCGTTCGGTGGTTCTCACCTCCAACTTGCTTAGTACGCCTTGTAGATGAGGGATAGCGATATGCAACGAACAGCAATACGCAAATCTGGGATTTTGCTGGCACCCCACCAAAAATCTCTCTTTTTCTCAACGAGTTGGAGGTGAGAACCACTGAACGATGACCTGACCAGCAATAAATACGATGGGAGGAGCGAGAGATGCCCCCCAAAACAGAATAAAACAGCTTGATTCCCAAGGCAACCAGCAAAGCAGGGACATTGACTCGAGCCTTCTCGAGGGGGCTAAAATTGCAGTGCAAAAGTAATGTGATGAATTTAACAGCAACGGAGCACTCTTTTAAGGTTAATTGGTGGTCGATCCTCCTTGAGAACGCTAAGATTGCAGTGCTCTGATGCGCCGTGAGATGGTCGATGGCAGAATCTCGATTTGGTCAAGCTTATTAGGCGAGCCCACAGGACGGTAAATGCCAAAGATCCCCAAACTTGTATTTTAGCCATGAAATGTCCAAATCTATAATATTAGACGTGTACATCCCGGGTAGGAAGTACGAATATTAGGGGCAATTGGAGCTTAATTAATGCGCACATATTAGTAGTGTTTATATGGGATATATTCGCACAGCGACGTTGGAAACGCGATGGGGCGACGGGGTGGAGTATACATTGATTTACATCCGATGGTGTGTAGAAAACGATGTACAAGTATAGGTGCACCTGCTAACGCCTGCCATTTCTAGTAAGTACGACGCCGGATCGATCCTGGAATCGGCCCAGAGGGGGGTCGTTTCCCCAACGCCCCATTGGGCAACGCAGAGACTATCGGCATGGGGTGCCAAGGCTTTGGCAGCACTCTTCTGAGTGTGGCATCGATCCTCCTCGCGGACGCTAAAATTGCAGTGCTGTCCTTATCAGTTGGGCGTGGGGTACCGAGGCTTTGGCAGCACTCTTCTGATTGGGGCATCGGTCCCCCTCGAGGTCCTCGAGAACGCTAAAATTGCAGTGCGTGGCTTACTCCTTTGTTTCACCTTTGTTTCACCTTGAGGCACTAAAATTGCAGTGCAGAGTACCACTATTGAGGAGGACAGCTCTCCACCAACAAATCTAGGCCAATAAAATTATTTGATCAATTATGGCATTATCCAATGGCTCAAGTCAGATTCCAATTGATGGTTTACTTTCAACATTTCGCAATCACCGGATGGCCTTTCACTAAGTCTACTTTTATGTCTTCCCATTTTATACTTCTTCTTTTCACTCCCACCCCCTTTTAGTGAGGTCTTATTTTCTAGCCCCTCTGCTTTGCGATCCCTTGATTCCCATCTACTTTATAACCTCTATTTGCCGACCGCTACCCTGCGAATACATGATTTTGCGATTCCCTTCACTTCGGGACCCTCTCCTTTTTAGCGACAATTCCAGCCGCTCTTCTTTCGAATCTCTTTCCTTCACTACTCCACTTCTTTATAACCTGCTTCCCGAACTGTGCTCTTATTATAGCAAGGGCACCTACGAGGCAGGAAGTTAGCAGAATCCTGAATTTACTTAGTTTTAGGGAGTGCTTTGGAGAGTATTAGTAAGTAATCCGAATAATTGACCAAGAATCCCATACCTCCCGAGGAAGCCGCTGCGTGATCAAGCGGAGCGGAACTTGCGGACTTGAATTCCATTCTTTAGAAATCCGATGCTTGCAATGCATGTCATCTCGTGTCAACTTTGTTGTGGGGCTTCTAGCGCGCCAAAATTTCCGACCAAATGTAAGGCGCGTGTATGTCATCTCGTGCCAACTTTACTGCGGCCAGTAGATCGTTTCTTGCGCAATAAAAATCCCGACCAAACGTAGGACGCCGAGTCGGCCCTTTTTTAACATTTGAAGAAAATGGGTGCGGCAATTCGGGCTTTCAGTATCTTGGACTACGAAAGCCATATCAAACCAAACCGTATAACTCCAATAACCAATCCACAACACCCGGAGGTTCACTACCACGAGATTCTCGGATTCTTACAGATCCGAAATAATGGGTGGCAATTCGAGCTTTCAGTATCTAAGACTCTTAAAGACATATCAAAGGTATACAAACAGATCCACAACGCCGTGAGATTTTCGGGACCTACAGATCCGAAAGTTCGGAATCGTCGAAGTTCCGGGTTGGATACGCGATTCAATGAATGTTGGAGATTGGTATTGGTTCACCGTCTATGATTGAGAAGCTCAGCCCCCGATGTTGCGAAATCTACGACGATTGAGGATTGTTCTTGACGATCTCTGTGAACACGAGAAGGGCAGTAAGAGAAGTGACTACTAGTAATCATTGGAGATGACATCGTCTCTGCTTTGAAAGCTGAAGTTCGAAGTAGATATAAAGGGCCAAGGGAATACATTGAGAAGAAATTAATCAGAACAATCTTGTTTAATTTTACTGTTTGTTCCTTCAAAATGCGATCATTTCTGTACTTTTCGACCCTTCTTGGCACAGCCGTAGCTGCGGGTTGCCCGTACATGAGCGGTGAACTTAGCGCTGAACTTAGCGCTCGAGGTGAAGACTTGGGTAAGCGTCAAGTCGCGGCTTCCATTGAAGAGACAACGATATCTACTCAAGAGTTCCTCGCGCCATTTGAACTGAACGATACCGATGTCTATATGACAACCGACTCTGGGACACCAATTGATGAGGCGGTCAGTTTGAAGGCCGGCCTACGCGGGCCAACTTTGTTGGAGGATTTCATCTTTAGGCAGAAGCTTCAGCGATTTGACCATGAACGTGTAAGGATACATCTCTCGGTCATACCGCGACTACAAATCAACCTCACCTATGCTGACTTTTATCACTAGATCCCTGAGCGTCCAGTACATGCACGAGGTGCTGGTAAGTCACTCATCTGACATCGAAGGCCAGCATTTGACTGGACATAGGAGCCTACGGTGTCTTCACAAGCTATGGCAATTTCAGCAACATTACAGCTGCATCATTCTTGTCCGAGGCAGGCAAACAAACGCCAATGTTCACTCGAATGTCCACAGTTATTGGCGAACGGGGTAGTACAGATTCCGCCAGAGATGTACACGGTCTTGCGACCAGATTTTATACTGACGAAGGAAACTTTGGTGAGCAATATACCTAAATCTAAGAATTCGATCTAACCCGTGATTTCAAGACATTGTTGGAATCAACGTTCCGGTTTTCTTCATTAACGACGCCATACTTTTCCCTGATCTCATTCATGCTTTGAAGCCCCAGCCAAATAACCAAATCCCGCAAGCCGCTACAGCCCACGATACGGCCTACGATTTCTTTAGTCAAGAGACTAGCGCATTGAACTTGGTCATGATGGTCATGGCTGGCTATGGCATCCCTCGATCTTACCGCCACATGGATGGCTGGGGAGTGCACACGTATCGTCTCGTCACGAACGAGGGGGCTACAAAATTAGTCAAATGGAATTGGAAATCATTGCAAGGAAAGGCAAGCTTCTTATGGGAAGAAGCTCAGGCTGTAGGGGGCAAGAATTCTGATTTCCATCGCCAAGATATGTGGAATGCTATTGAGGCAGGCGTTTATCCGGAATGGGAGGTATGTTTCCGAAATAGTGTTATTGGCACGATAATTGCTAATAAGCTTTAGCTCGGTGTTCAAATCTTTGATGAGGATCAGCAGCTTGCTTTTGGCTTCGATGTTCTAGATGACACTAAATTTGTCCCGGAGGAGATTGTCCCAATTACTCCACTTGGGAGGATGACATTGAATGCGAATCCGCAGAATTACTTTGCCGAGACAGAGCAAATAGGCGTAAGTCAATTTAACTAGTAGGGAAGTTTTCTCTTGTGCTAACGGGTTACATAGTTCCAACCTGGACACATTGTTCGCGGTATCGACTTCTCTGATGACCCAGTCCTTCAAGGACGTCTCTACTCGTACCTGGATGCCCAGCTTAACCGATATGGAGGTCCAAACTTTGAGCAGGCTCCAGTGAACAGGCCAAGAGTACCTATCCACAATAATAACCGTGATGGTAAGGCACAAGCGTACATCCCCACCAACATTGCGGCATACTCGCCCAACACACTCAACTTCGGATCTCCTATGGAAGCGAATCAAACTACTGGAAAGGGGTTCTTCACTGCTCCCCGCTACGTATCTGGAGAACTCACCCGTGAGCTTTCTCCCACATTTGCAGACCACTGGACTCAGCCACGTTTGGTTTGGAACTCGCTCTCGCCAGCAGAACAGCAAATTGCCGTCAACGCCATCCGATTTGAAACATCGCACGTTGTATCCGCGACGGTCAGACAGAATTTTATCAATCAATTGAATCTGATTGATAATGGCTTGGCTGTGCGGGTGGCACAAGTCCTTGTTGACGTGACAGTCCCTCCACCAGACACCACGTACTACCATAACAACAAAACCTCATACATCTCCATCTTCAACAACTCACTGCCGACTATAAAAGGTCTCAATTTCGGTATCCTGGCATCAATTTACTCAAACCAATCCATGTCCCAAGCAGCAACACTTAGTCGGCAATTCGCCAACCTGGGCCTCTTCGTCAGCGTCGTAGCCGAAACCTTCGTCCCAGGTGTGAACCTCACATACTCTACCGCCGACGCCATCGACTTCGACGGCCTTCTCGTCACCCCAGGTTCGGAAAGTATTTTCATCAACGGAACATCCCCGCTCTATCCACTTGGCCGTCCACTCCAGATCGTGCAAAATGCGTACGACTTTGGAAAGCCCGTGGGGGCCCTGGGCAGTGCCAGCACCGTCTTCCACACCGCCAACATTCTCGAGAGTCCGGGAGTCTACTTCAGTAATAGCACTGCCACGCTACTCACTGACTTCGAGGCTGGATTGAAGACGTTCAAGTTCCTCGAACGGTTCCCATTGGACCCTGGTTACTAACGGCTAAGAACAGTTACGACGATTTGGAGCGGGTGAGATGATGGCCCGGTCAATACTATGTATGATAGCGGTATTATAATTACATCATATATAGCCTTCAACTCCACCCGATCTTTTGCAACTTTTGCACGGAGTATTCTGCCACGTAATGTGTCCGACACCTCGACGGTAGAGTTGATGAGGTCAGTGTCCTCAAGTATTAAATTGTCGACGACTTCGTCATTTAGTGTAAAGGGGTGGACTCGCTTGACCATTTCTGGCGAAGTCACGGCTGTAAGTGCGATGATATTCATGCACAGCTAGATACAGGAGATGATCAGATCAGCCGTCGCGCCTGATTCCCAAAGTCCAGTGGTATCGGTAAGGAACGAGCGCCAGAGATGACTTGCACGGGACTGGTTGCAGTAGACAGGATGTAGTCTAAAGGTAATACAGTAGATGAAGATTTCGACGACCCAGCCCTCGCCCTATCTCGCCGGTTGCGCCAATCTGATGGATTACATAATGTTGTACTAAGCAGCCGAATGCCTAATAGCTCAGCCAGAAGGATCACCCACCAACCGCCCAAACCCTCGCAACCGCCCACGCTGCCTCCTCGCCCACGCCTACCCCACCAAAACTTTCTGATTTTTCAAAGTCTTTGAAAAATTTGATTTTTTTTATTAAAATCCTGATTATGGAGAATACTCGAAACATTGCGAATATCATATTAATTTTTCGCATTTGTGGCGTTAAGGTCTTCAAAATCCATGTTGAGCGGGAAGGGGGTGTGAGCGGTTGGTGGGTGATGCCTTTTAGTTCTAGACATTCGAATGTGGCGCAAAGCGAGACTGACGCGGGCTGAAGTGTCAGGCGTAATATGATCAACTTCTCCCACCGACATTGCGATGCGCCAGACTATCACGCGCTATACACCGGCTCAGCGGATACAAGCCATTATACAGCAATGGCATGCACCAAAGCGACGGTTAAATCCAGCGGCCTGAACATCTGGTCGAGCGAGGATGCCACCGGCCCCGCGCCCGTTGTCGAGTAAGCTAAGCTTCCTCCGAGTCCACTAAGTCAACCCCCGCTGACCCCATTTAGCATCATCGCGGTCCAAGGTCTTGGCTCTCACGAGTTCTACACATGGGTAAAGAAGGTACCGTCCCAGAATGCCGACAAACGCAGGAGATTCAGAGACAAGGCACAGTTTTGGAAGGCCAAGAAGCCGCAAGGCAAAGACGGGGAAGATAGCCCTACAGAGGTCATGTGGGTCCGCGACTTGCTCGTGCCTATGTTCAAAGATGCGCGGATCGCCACCTATAGCTACAAATCAGACTGGAGGGATCGAAAAGTCAAGACCAGCCTACGTCAGTGCGCTGAGCAGTTCCTGAACATCTTGTCCCAGCACAGGCAACAAGCAGATGTAAGCTATGAGCGAAGGCAGCCAGCCAATCGACCTGATCACTAAAGAGTATATATAGGAGCGCAAAAGGCCGCTTGTGCTTATTGGACACAGCCTCGGAAGCATTGTTATCCAACAAGTATGCTCTTCCTGAGTTATGTAGAGAATACATTTACTAACTACTATAGGCGCTTGTGATTGCAGTCCATCAGCCAGAATTTACCGATCTACGCCTCTCTATCGCAGGCGTCCTCTTCCTCGGTGCTCCTTTCCAAGGAAGTGATGCAGCAGTATTTGGGAAATGGCTTGCTCGTTTGTCTCGGCTTGATTCTACCTTATTGGAGAATTTGCGCAATGGCAGTCCGGATCTATACGCATTACAAGAAGATTTTTGTGGCAGCTATACCGCTTGGGACCTTGTTTGTTTCTATGAGATGAGTGATACCAATTTCGGAGGCTTATTGAGGACAAAGGTTTATTTTAATTTCGTATATCGAACTGCTCTTCCTTAAACTGAACTCGTATAGGTTGTGAACCCGCAATCAGCCAGTTTGCTTGGACAACGGAAGATATTCCTTAATACTGATCATTCTGGACTGAACAAGTTTGGCGGAGTAGATGATGAGAATTTTGCGTTAGTTCTCCCTGAGATTCGAAGAATATTTGAAGATGGGCCTTCGATTGTGGCTGAGCGTCATCGTGCGAAAGGTGAGTAGATCGAACCAATTATAGAGACTTGATGAAACTAAACCTCCCACTCTAGATACCGGCGCTACGAGCTATGGGAATCTGCACTGGATGGTGCCCCGTCCTGTGAATGATCTATTTACTGGACGTAGTGAACTTCTACTTCGAATACAGAAAGCTTTCCACTGTGATCAGACTTCCTCCCCTAACAAGCAAAAGAGGTTTGTTATTACGGGGCTAGGAGGGCAGGGTAAGAGCGAGATCTGCCTAATGGTTGCGAGTCAAATGCGAGCAGAGTACGTTTTTACTTTGCCTCTGATAATTTCTCTGTTGAATAGCTAACAATACTAGTTTTTGGGGAGTATTCTGGGTCGATGTCGGCAACGCCTCGACTGCTGAGAACGATTTTATCGCTATTGCAAAGCTGCTTGGGCAATCTGTGAAGAGTCTTTGCGATGCTATTCGAGTTCTCGCAAATACTGAGCGAACCTGGCTCCTTATTCTTGACGACGCCGATGACCCAAACATCGACTACCAGGTATACTTTCCATCCGGAACTCATGGCGCCGTTCTTATGACATCTCGTATTCCTGATTGTAAACGGTATAGCCTAGACGCGAATGAAGCACTCGAGGGCCTTGTAGATGAGGATTCTAAAGAACTTCTACTTAAGGCAGCAGATATCCCCAAGGATTTATGGCCGTCTTACAACGACCAAGCCACAACGGTTGTCGATATTTTAGGATCGCACACGCTCGCTCTAATCCAAGCTGGCGCATATATTGCCAAAGGCCACTGCCAATTATACGAATACCCTAAGGTCTATGAACGGCAACGGGAGCGGCTCTTAAAGTACCGACCAGAGCAGGCTCAGTCCAGGTATCGCGACGTTTATGCGACCTTCGAAGCATCAGCCGAGGTGCTTGAGCGGTCCAATAGCGAAGCTGGAGAAGATGCTTTATGTTTGCTTACAGTCCTTTCAATGTTAGACTCTGCCGTTATTCCTCTTCAGATCTTTCAGAGCGCATGGAGTAGTGGTAGAGAAGTGCTCCGCTCTAGCTGTGAAGAGACAAGTGCAATAGATGATATGTCTCGAAGTCACGCTTTGCGATTACCTGGACTTCTAATAAAAGAGAGCGACGAATGGGATCCTTTTCGTCTAACTGAGGCCAGCTCTAAGCTAATCTCACTTTCCTTGGCTATGCGGCACGATATAAACGGCTCTATGGGATTATCAATGCACCCGTTAACTCACGCCTGGGCCAAAGACCGCCAGGACCGAGAGCAACAAGACACGGCTTGGATAGCTACTGGTTGCGTTCTTGCATTTTCTCGATCGAACTCTATAATGTGGCAAACTCAAGAGAGACGTCTTCTACCACACTTACAGTCTTACCTAAATACCAAGATTGGAAGAATACTCTTATTTGAATCCAAAGCGTTAGTTATTCCAATTCTTCTCGAATGTGGCTGGGCGTTATTAGACATGCGACAGGACTTGATGCTTAGCCATCTCCTAGAAGACATATTTACCGGGCTTAGAAAGAACCCCAAAGAGCTATTAGAAGAGCTTCTCCCGCTATATTCTCTCCAGGCAAGGAGTTTATCAAATACTGGAGAAATCAAAATGGCCGTGGCACTGCTCGAGCAAATCGTTGAGATTGAGGGGAGGATACTAGCAGAGACTCACCCAAACCGGCTAACCTCGCAGCATGCACTAGCTATTGCGTATGAGGCGAACGGCCAGGTTAAGGAGGCTATAGTACTACTCGAGCAAGTCATGGAGATTAGGGGGAGGATACTAGCAGAAACTCACCCGCACCAGCTAGCCTCGCAGCATGCACTAGCTAGTGCGTATACGGCGAACGGCCAGGTTAAGGAGGCTATAGCACTACTCGAGCAAGTCGTTGAGATTAAGGGGAGGACACTAGCAGAGACTCACCCGAGCCGGCTAGCCTCGCAGCATGCACTAGCTAGTGTATATAAGGCAAACGGCCAGGTTAAGGAGGCTATAGCACTGCTCGAGCAAGTCGTGGAGATTAGGGGGAGAACACTAGCAGAAACTCACCCGAACCGGCTAGCCTCGCAGCATGCACTAGCTCGTGCGTATAAGGCGAATGGGCAAGTTAAGGAGGCCATGGCGCTGGGATTTCGCCGTCTTGATTAGAGCATTGATTCTCCCCGAGGCCCGAGGACGCCAAAACGGTAGTGCATTCGGAAACAAAATCGAAACGACGTGGTCGGCTGTTAATTGGGAGACTGGTCCTCGAGGACGCTAAAATTGCAGTGCTTCCAAGCCACCTTTTATGTATAAGGAGATTGGAGAAAATGAAAAATGAAAACAAACACCCGGGACGGTATTGAGGGAAGATTCACTTGATTGAGCTGGGGCCGCTAAAGTGGGCAGACCGCTTTCCGTCGCACTCTGGAAATCCCTATTGCTTCGGTTCGAAGTGATATCAGCACAGAAGTGCTTGGTCTAAATATCTTCTCTTACTCTATCAAACGGAATCAGGAACAATCGTGAAGCGGATGTCCGTATCTGTAACTCTCCCTCGCCCATGCATTCCGAACTTGAAAATCCTCGCACATCATAGCTGATCAGCACTTGCTGTTTTGGATGGCGAATTTCTGTGTTTCGCTCCAGCTCAGAGCTGACCCTACTTCAAATAACGCAAACCAAAAACAGAAGAAGAGGGTCGAGATTGCATCAGCTAAGAATCACTTGATTCGCATGATGTGTGCTCTAGAAATATTTCATCTTGTGAAATGCATATGCACAAAGGTTGAGCGCCTTTAGCACCGACACGTTCTATTCTTCTCGTCCTAAATCTTCATATGGACACCACCACCCTCCGTCAAATTCACTTTCGCTTCGTAGCCCCTCCCTTCTTTGCACTGCCAGTGCTCTTGGCAGCAGCAACATCATCCGCCTTCCCCTCCTTGCCAACCTCCACCACATCCTTCCCCTCACTAGCCTCAATTGCCTTCGCCTTATCCTTCTCAACAACCTCATCCTCCCCACCCCCCTGTCCAAACTCATTAACCCTCGTGTAATCAACCTTATATTTATAACTCTGATACAAATAAACAAAGAAAATCACATCGTCTCTCAGGGTCGCCAGTCGATGCAGCGTTGGCATCTTAATTGTGAATGCAAACAGATCATCGATAAATGTATTCAAGAATTTATACGTCATCGCTCGGGCGGGCATGTGCGCCACGCTCTTCAGCCTGTAATTGATATATAAGGACGGAACCATCATGAGAAATCCGTAAGCATAGACGGAACCGACGAGCGTGGCGATGATGAATGAATACCACGATTTGTGTGTCTCGTATTTGAGGGAGTAGGCGGCGTACGCCAAGAGGAGAGGGACGGCGATCATGTAGAGGTATTTGAATGCAACGGCGTCGTATTCTTTGGTTTTCTCTTCGGTTTCGGTGAGGACTTGCTTGTCTTCAAAGGCGATGCGGTAGGGGATTAGGGAGCCAGGAGCGGCCGGGCGGACGCGCACGTTCACGACGGTAGTGATTTTCCAGAGCTCGATGAAGATGCCCATTCCTTGGGAGAAGAGGATCATCCAGCCTGGACGTGTTAGCGAGTGGGTTTCAGAGGGGTGATCGAGAGCTTACTGGTATTTTCGTTGTTGTCCAATAAGTAGAGGAAAATAACGGCTTGCATGAAGACATTTCCGAGGATGGAGCGAACTGAGATTCCAACATTATTTTTCTTGTTGCGATAATGGCTGATGTCTGACTTGAAGGCTAGCATCTCGAAGATCATGTGGAAGATACTGACGACAACGGTTGTGCCCAGGAGATAGACGTTGGTATCGAGGAGAACTTCCTTGATCATTTCGAATTCGCTGCCATCACCACCGCCAGGGACAGAACCGCCTGAAATCGTTAGTCACGTGAACCCCCTTTTCAATGCAGAAACTAACCTTGAGCAGCCGTTCTGGCATTCTGCTTTGCTCCTTCATCAAGACTAGCAACCAGACTGAACTTCCAGTTGGCCAAATGATTCAGGTTGATATGAAGCGGAAGAGTTTTAACAGTCGAATTTAGGGTCGTCATATGAGTTCTGAGTTGCCAGAAAGTATTGACGAACAGAACTGGGTAGTACCATCCATTCTGCCCACTACCATCTCTTGCACCGCTGGATTCCATGTGGATATATTGTCTGACAGCAGGGTGGAGAGAAGGATAATGCATGACCCCAGAGTCCGGGATGAAAGACATGGTGAAGTTCGGATGATAGTGAGAGTTGATGATTGGTCCGGTAGGAATTTCCTCCTCGGGCTATACTTCTGTCAACATCTTCCTCCAGGTCCCGCAAAAGAAGACGTACCTCTCCAGTCTCATTTACAGCAGCAAGAAGATTCTTCGTCTTCTTGATTTTCTTCTGCGCAATATACTGGGTCAAGGGATGAATAAAATGGAACGCCCTCTCAGGATTATATCCTGGAGTCGAGGGATCCAATTTACTCCCCGTCAACCCAATATAAAAATGCGCCCACAGCGTGCCGTTATTCTGAACCTCCTTCGGGACGGGAAAAGTTGTAACAATGACCCTATTTTCCTTATAATCTCCAAGCTTGAAAGCAACCTCATCAGCCACAATTCTCTCCTTGGGAGTCTTGGCCAGCGGTTCAGACACAAAAGTCGGGGAGACGACAATCGTGATATCTATCGGACTATCAAGCGGCCACATGGGTGCTATTCTCTGCGCAAGAGGATTGTACAATGCGCCCTCATCCAAGTGGTCTGGACGCGCGTAGTAAGGTGGGATCTCGCCGGTGTTCGCAGGCACCTTGACTACGGTGCCGGAAGCATCGGTCGTGGTTGTCGTCGTCGCTTTCCCCGAGTTCATAAACTTGCCCATAACGAATTGTATGCCGAAGAACATGACCAGGCCCTGGATGGCAGACTTGATCATCGGCTGAGGAGACGTGTTAGATATATTTCTTTACTTTCGGAACCCTGGGGTAGGAGCGTACACTCATGCCTTCATCCTGGCGCTGTGCGCCTGGAGCTACGGTGCCGGTGGGAGGAGGCATATTGGCGATGCGTGGATTCGGAATGCTTTGACGAACTTGGGGTGAAAGTCGAAGGCCCACGCAATTGACGAGACCCTCAATAGAAGAGAGGAGAAGCTCGCGATTTCTCCAGGGTCCGCTAAAGTCGCAATCGCCGAGCTCCGTTCAACCAATCATCATCCACGTGTAAAAGCCGAGCCTTGCCGTGGCTGGAGGCGGCCGCGGCTGCAAGCAGCGGCGCCAGAAACGTCACCGGATGCGGCAACAGTATTTATCACAGGGCCCTTTCAAGCTTCCTCGAGTAACACCTGCCACTTTTCGAACTCTGATTTGTTGAACTTCCAACAAAGACAGTCTTTACGATCTCCGCACTGTATCAATCCATCTTTCTTTCAAATAGCTACCTTCAGGCCGATTTCAATTCCTGTTGACCGCGACTTTGAGTCATCGCCACGTACGAACGCCGTCCTCGAGTACCTTGTTAAGCGAGAGCTCAGCTGCTCAACTACTTCAGCTTGTTCGACCTTCAATTGACGCTCAATTCTCTCTTCCAGAAACATCTACAACTCTCGACTCAGTTAATTGAAGCAATCTTTCATCATGGCATCCGGCGGCGCCTCCCCCGCGATCTCAGTCCGCAGCCAGACGCCAGACATCCCAGGCTCAACCACCCCCCACGGCCTCTCGAAACTGAACAACGTCCTCTCAAATAGCACCAATGCTCTGGCCTCCCAAACCTCCCGCTCGCCGAAGATAAAAATCTGCGTTTTCTGCGGTGCAAGCCCTGGCACTTCGCCCGCACATATGGTAGTCCTCCCTTCCCCAACCCACTCAATCGTTCGTTC
The DNA here is from genome assembly GCA_021399475.1 of Hyaloscypha finlandica. Classification (NCBI taxonomy): domain Eukaryota; kingdom Fungi; phylum Ascomycota; class Leotiomycetes; order Helotiales; family Hyaloscyphaceae; genus Hyaloscypha; species Hyaloscypha finlandica. Next base: position 17,435 of record JAJTUR010000076.1, on the reverse strand, counting down.
TTTCTATATAAATACTAACGCAACCAAACAGGAAGCAGCCCGCTCCCTAGCCCACGTCTTTGCCGCCCACAATGTCTCCCTCGTCTATGGCGGCGGCACCGTCGGCCTGATGGGCGAAATAGCACGCACGCTCGTCTCCCTCTCCGGCCCCGACAGCGTGCATGGTATCATCCCAGCACCGCTCGTGAAATACGAGCGCGGCCCTGACTCTGATATCGCGCTCGATGGTGCAATCCCCGAGTACAAAACCTACGGAAAGACAACAGTGGTGAAAGACATGCATACACGAAAGCAAATGATGGCGCAGGAAGTGCTGGCTGGTGCGAGTGGGAGCGGGTTTGTGGCGTTGAGTGGTGGGTATGGCACTCTCGAGGAGTTGATGGAGGTTGTTACTTGGAATCAGTTGGGGATTCATAATAGAGGTGTGGTGGTGTATAATGTGGAGGGGTATTGGGACGGCTTGTTGAGCTGGGTGAAGGGGAGTGTGGAGGCGGGGTTTGTAGGGAAGGGTAATCAGGAGATTATTCAGGAGGCGAGGAGCGCGGAGGGGGCGGTGAGGGCTTTGAGCGAGTATCGGGTTGCGCCTGGACGGTTCAAGTTGGAGTGGGGTAATGAGTAGGAGCCTTGTGAGAGAGACCCGGGTGGTGTTTGCTGTGAATTGGAAATTGTCGCAGGCGTAAGAAGGTATTGACTGAAAATGGGTGGGTGGGCGACTTGACTCAGGATGGCGTTTGCTGGCTGCATGGATTCCTCTAGAACATACCCCCTCTAGCTTTGCCCGGTTTGTGAAGGTGTTTCGCGTAGATAGTCTGCTATACCTAGAGCTCAGGCAGCAATAGACTTTGCATTCCCTCTATGATCTTATTCTTTTGATGTTGTACAAGCTCAGGAGCCACCCTGCCATATCATCTCTCATCCCGCAGTTTACGAATCAACCTCCATGCCCTCCGTTCCTTCAGCGCCCTCCGTCCCATCAGCCACCAAATCAACCCACTGCCTAACTTCCGCCCCATCATAAAGCTTAAACGCCTCAATCCGCTTCATGCCCTCTTCCTTGATACCCACAACACCCACACTACAATTCTCAACCGTCAACTCTTTATCCTGCGCCAGACTCTCCTTCAACGCCCTCAATCCATGCTTAACCAACTCCTCCCGCCCACAACTCTCAAACGCATCCAAGTTCCGCTCCAAATACGTCCTCGCCATTTGACTCCGCGCTCCAATCGCACAAGCAACCATCTCCTGCGTCATGCCTGAGGGCTGGAACTCGAATAGATGTGGACCGGTCTCGTCGACGCCCGCGACCAGGAGCCCGACGCCGTAGGGCCGCTTGCCGTAGTGCTGTGTGTTGGTTTGCGCGCGGTCGCCGATGGAGGAGACGAGGCGTTCGAGGGGGATGGCGCGGCCGTAGGTCAGGCGAGAGGAGAGCGATTGTTGTTTCATGAAGTTGGAGAGGACCCGGGCGTCGGATGCGAGGCCGGCGAGGGAGAGACCAAGGTGCTCGTCGATGGCGATGATTTTCTTTTGGTAGGAGGAGAGTTCTTCTGCGTTGCGCTGGAGAAATACGCCCGTGTTAGCTAAAGGATGATTTATGTCGGAGGGGAGGGCGAAGGAGGAGACGGTACCTTCAAAGCAACAAGCACAGCATGTGTCTTGCTGACTATTCCTACAACCACGCTCCCCTGCTTGACAGCCTCAGATGCATATTCGACCTGGAATATCCGTCCCTGGGGCGAGCTACTTCTCATCAGCTTCCATCCAACGCGCTACCCGTTTGCAATTCAAGTAGAGTACTTACAAGGTAACGGAATCGTTATCATAATTATTCCTGAACATCGTGACGGGGATGCAGCTTCAGCTGCGTGCGGACTCGTAGTTGGGGTATCGTGAAAGGAAGATGGGGGCTAGGGAGGAGAGGTGACGTTGAAGTTATGCGGAAAGACGAGGCAGAGGCAGACACGCTGATGAAGCTCCAACGCAAAAATAAGGTTGCCGTAGTCGAAACGAGGGAAGGCGACAGGGGTAGGTCCTGCCTGCTGAGCCTCAGCCGAGCAACGTCAGCCATTTGGAACATCGCCAGAACAGCTTCCACTCTTCTCTACAACGAGCCTCACAATCCACCACCAGGAATCTCTATGTTGGTTCTGGAGATTTGATACTACTTCGGCATCAAGCGACGGTTGACACGTAACTAGGACCGCAGACGACTGAAGCAGCGAAGCGCGAAAACCGCAGCCTGACCATATAACAAACCAGCAAAGTGCCTCTCTCACTCCCCAAAATGACCGCTGGTCTCAAGACCATTATTTCGCTCTCTTTTGTACGTCTCCTCTACCTCGCACTAGCCCTCTCCCTTCTCCCTCCCCAACCCGCTCATTCGCCCCTTCCCCTGCGAGCCTGCGATCATTCCCCCACCCCTCAACCTCCAAGCTAACCTCCCAACAGGTCTTAGCAATCGGCTTCCTCCTCGTAATCCTCTCCTGCGCCCTCTTCAAACAATACCTGCCCCTCCTAGTCGTCGCGACCTACGTGCTCGCGCCGCTACCAAACTGGATCTGCGGACGCTGCGCCAATCCCGATGATTTTGTAGAATCAAGCAGCAATGCTGTTGTAGATTTCGGGAGGTTCTGTACCGGGTTCTTGGTTTTGATGGGTGTTGGTATGTTTCCTGAGGGAAGAGTTATGTAAAAGTAGACTAAATACTGATGTTTTTGGCAGCACTCCCGGCTTTACTAGCACACTCGGAGCTCATTCGCTGGGCAGCGGCGCTGATGTCTATCACGGGCGGGGCGCTGATCTACGGCACCATCATCGCGTTTGGGATGTTCTTTCAAGAGGAGTCAGAATTCTAAGTCCCTCTTCAGAGCCTGGCCTGACGAAAGCAGGGAGGAGTAAGGGATCCTGGATGGTGGGAAGGATGGGGGAGGGATGTATTGTACGTATAAAGCATATCAGCAAGCAAAGCGGGAACTGAACAATTTCAATAATTTCAATGGGTTTTGGTTTTGGTTTGGGTTGGGGGTTTTGATGCAGTTGATAACTAGCGTGCAATGGATTTATTCAGAACAATGTTCGCTCTGTTTTGTTCTATATGCGGGGTTGTTACATCTTGCGAGTGGGGTATCGTTGAGTCTCCAACGCCTTACCCTATATCCTGGAATTCGTTGAGTATTCCTCCCCCCGAAATGTAAAAATGCTGCAAAGCTCCTCCTTTCCCTCTAAAATCCAGACGTGAGTCTCCCAAAAGTTATCTAAAAAGGTCGAGCGTGCCAGCCAACTTCGTCTCCATCTCCTCCCTCTCCCCAACCGGCGTACTCAGCGCCGTGACCGCGCCTCCAGCGCCAACATGCCAGGTCTCCCTTTCCTCGCTCGCCTTCCGGTTTTCTCCGGGACCAACTTCATCCTTGTCATTGAACTTAAACATACACCTAATCGTCACACTCCAATCCCCTCGTCCCCTGACATCCATATACCCCACAACCCCACTATACAATCCTCTCTCTTCACCACCTTCAATATCCTGAAGGATCTCACAGCTGCGTTTCTTCGGTGCACCGGTCATGCTTCCTGGCGGTAAACTGGCTGCCAACACATCAATTCCAGTATATCTTTTCTTCTCCGCCTCGTCAATCTCCTCAGCAGACAGATATTTCCCCATCTCAGCCGGATACGGAGGCGGTATCTGCCCATTAACGACAGAAATCATCTGAAACACACTCTTATACTCCTCCACAACCATCAGTCTCGGCACACTTACATTGCCGCTTCCACACACACCGTGCAAATCATGTCTCACCAAATCGACAATCATTAGATTTTCGGCTTTCTCTTTTGGGATGTCGAGGAGTAGTTTTGCGGCGGCGAGGGTGGATACGGCAGAGGACTTGCGGACCGTACCTTTCATGGGGCGGAGCTCACAGGAGCCAGTAGCAGTCCAGGAGAGGAAACGTTCTGGGGAGCAGGATACCAAAGTAGCGGATCCGAGACAGAGGTAGGAGGAGAAAGGCGCCGGTTGCCGGGTGCGAAGCGTTTTGTATAGTACCCAGGATGGGGAAGTGGAGGCGGGTTTGGAGAGAATGATGTGTGTTTGTGAGGTTAGGCACAGCTCGTAGGAATCTCCAGCTCGAATGGAGGATTGGCAAGCCAGGACTTTGGATGCGTAGACGGAGGGTTGAGGGGTCGTGATTGAGATGACGGAGTGGGGAATTCGGGCCGTTGGGGGCGGGGAAGAGTTGTGTTCGATGGCTGCTTGAAGGTCGGTTGTAAGGCTATCCATCCAAGTCTTGACCAAGTCATTATTTGCTCTCGGAGCAAGCTGTTGGAGATAGACCACGTTCTTTCCGTGATCGACGACGAGACTTCGTTCCACCCAGGCAAAACATAAATCTGGGCGGCAATGTTGACGCTCCTTTCTGCTTTGAAGCTTAACATCGATGCCCTCGAGTCCCAATTCGTACGTCGTGTAGCCCATGAAACCTCCCCAAAATGGTGAATCTGGGTTGCCGTCCATTACTTTTCTTGCATCCAAATATTGAGCAAGAAAAGGCCATATCCCGCCAAAACTTCTTGTGTCGTTAGTAGAAGTAGTCCCTTTCCGTGGATGAATTTGAGTGATCTTGTGGGTTCCTCTGGTGTATTCAAATCTCGTGCTCTTTGCAACATCCAAACCAATGATACTATATCTGCCTCGGACATCTACGGTCCCAACAGCTTTCTCATATGCATTTGAAGATTCCAAAATAATTTGATCTTGACGCATATCTTGGATAGCTTCAACGAGATCCGGTATCGAAATATCTGCTGCGAATTGTATGGTTCGAGAATGGCAGATGACTTCGGTATACTTGTCGGCTCTCTCAAAATTGTTTAAATATGCTGCAAGAGAACGGATACCAGGATCCTGGGAGACCTTCTGCTCGAATTGACTTAACAAGCTTTCTCGAGTAGCATATTGGCCTTGGATTGTTCCCTTCTGAGATATTGGTGTCTGTCTTTGTGTTCGGTTCCACAATTGAGCCTGCTTAAACCAGTTCTTGATCACCTGCCTGTTCTCTTGATTCGTGCATATCGACTCGGGATGGTATTGCAAGGCCCAAAAAGGTTTCGTCGTGTGCCGTACAGCAACCAGAACCATGTCGTCCATGATTCCAGAGTCGTCTTGAAACGAGTCTCTGCTCTCGGCCCAAGCCAATGGTACAAGATCCGGACAAAGGATCTCGGGCTCCCACCTTCTCATCTTAGTCTCGTCTTGGCCAATATCCACACAGAGACTCTGGTAAAGAGTGGCAGTGATCTCTCCAACCCCGCCAAAAATAGTTTGTTGCCCCCCCTTCCCACATTCTCCAACATGTCTGATCCTCCGAATAATTCCGTGCTGTGGCCCCTTCAACCTCCTCACTTGTCCCCCAAACTCCAAGCATAAACTCTGAAATCCCAGGCAAATTCCCAACACTGGCAGCAACTGCTCTTCCTTCAGCCTCCAAATCCTCCTCATAATCCCGACATCTTCTTTCTTTTCCGGGTGTCCCGGACCAGGGCCACATACCACCGCAGCATAATGCCTTAATTCGTTTTGCAAAGCTTCGTCAGTAGCTAGGGCAGGATTGTCGATTTTGATCGTGCGGACGGAGACATTAAGTGTCGTTTCCAAGAGGCATATGATGTTGTTCGAGAAGCTGTCGTGGGCATCGATGAATAGGATCAAGGGTTTCGGTATTCGCATTGTCACGCACAATTCCGAGTGAGTCCGGAGGTTTCTCGAGCTGGAGGGAGGTGATTCATGTCTTGAGGAATTTTGTCATAATTTTGGTTACCAGCCAGGAGAACGGTGGCAGAAATCGCTGTTTTGGGCTTAGTGCGGGCGGCCTGCATATCACTTCGTCGATCATGAACTCAGTCTCAACTTCATCAATAACAATTGCAACAGCTTGATATTGAGACCTGAGTCATAAGCATGTCATTGCTGCGTTGGCTTGGCTTGGCCTTGTTATGTCACCTCTGCTAATTCTCATGACAGTCCACCGAGAGCGGCTATATCTCGGATTGGCTCAGCACCGTCGGAGCTAACTCGAGATATCCGATCGGATTTTTGTAGGTTTCCTCATACATTGCCAGAAAATGAACATCAAGACCAGAGAGATATAGACGTACAGGTTACTAATGGCGATATCCCTCCAAGTGAGTTCTGTTTAGATCTAAAGACAGGAAAATTGAGTTTGCTCGTCAGTCATGCCTCCCGCAAGAAGCCCACCCGCCCCCGCAGAATCCTTTATATGACAGCGACGGCCAGAGAGCTCAAAGAATAGCAGCTGAAACGTACAAAATAGAACAGAGGGAAAGATAATCAGCCCGGACTCCTTGCAGGCATTATAATCAGGCCTACTGTGAGGATGGAGGTGATTATATTCTTAATGACAACATTTCAAAATTCAAATGGCCTAGAACTGATTGTTATCTACTCTAGAGAGCTGTCCAAGTCTTCACGAACCTATCGTGAGGAGAATAATGGAACTTCGGTCGCGTTTTAGACACGATCGGCGCTTGCAACGAGAAGATGAAGGGCGTGGACATAGAAGTGATGAAGTTGAAGAATAAGCTGTGAATAATCGCGATGACTTCTCAAAATCCGCAGGTAGACCCCAAGATTCTGTTCTAGTAACCTGCCAACTGACTTGAAACCGAGAATATCTCAATCAAGTAAGAGACCAAAATGACACTACACAACAGTTTCATCAACGGCACCCACAAAGCCCACAGCCCGTCAACTGGAGGGAGAGATTTTGTTCCCTAACCAAAGATGAATTCCGCAGCAGGCATCACCCGGAGCGGACGCTTGACGCTTGAATGAAGAGGCCGAATCCCGACTCATGTGGAGTCAGTTCGGGACTGAAATAACACATCCCCACAGCCGATACTAGACGAAGGAAGATTTTAAATCTTTAAAAGTACCACGGCTTTTCAGCTTCTTCGAAGCCAACCAAATCATTGCAGGCCTAGAGCTCGACGCACGATCCCCCGAAACACGCGTGGCGCAGCGAGGAAGAGGCAACGCATTCTACAGAATTTCATTCAAATGATTAGTTCTAGCGCCAAACTGGTGCGAGATTACTTCGAGAATCATCCGGGTGATGTTGAGTCCCTTTTGCCAATGGCATTCCCGCCAGCCGACGGCCCAATGCTTGAGGACTTTGGCTCTTTTCGGGGTTCATTTGCGCGCAGAATGCTCACTGACGTTCGCGGCGGGTACGGTCAACAAATAAATCAGCCTGCCTTTGCAGCCAGGGCATTGTTGTTGTCCTGGGAGGTGCGATTCTCGCCCGCAGAGCTCTCTCTACAATTCCTTCGCAGAATTAACCCAGATTGGCGTGTTATGTGAACGTCCGAGTTGTTGGTGCATTTGTGGGTTGTTGGCAAGGATCTACATAAGTACTGGCTATCCACCTCGTTATACCGCGCTCCACGGTAAGTGTATATCTGTAACGCTACCAATTCGCCGATATGGACTCGCTCACTTCAAACTCAGGAGTTGAGAGGAACGTATTGCATTATCTTCGGAACTACGTTAAAGAAATTGCAGAAAACTAGCATTGATATCTGGGAACATGCCAGATATTATCTATACCCTGGCCAACGTATATTGGTAATAAATAATGAGGTCTCTAATACAGGAGGGGCTTGACCCCTTGACAAGGAATTGGTTCTATTCGCAGAACCGATCAAAAGTCTCCTCCACCCCTGTATGTCAACGCCAGCCCCAGACACCATAGCGATACGAAAGCAGCAGCTCTAGTACTACTATCGAAGAAGTTCTCTCTAAAGCGAATGTACCACCCCAGGACCTGCTCTTCCACATTCAAGGCATTCTCATGTACCCTCACCAAGGTGATGAGCTCTATGACGACTTTTCCTACTTCGGCGAGCGCATTCGGTATCTCAAATTATTGCTGCAAGAACAAAAGCATCGGACGATAAAGGGGCCGTTGTATAACTCGAGAGACAGGCTTTAATGGTAGACGTTCCGGTACGTGATGATCGTCGGTATTCCCTGCCTTGTTTTTGCGTTAGGATCGCTGGTGACCAGTGTTTTTCAGACGTGAGCAGCGCATGAGGCACTACCCTGACTTCACGAACCTTCTGGCTAATCTGGCGTTGATCTGACATTTGCCTTCGAAAATATCTGTTTAATGACCCTAAATTGTTTGTAGCAGCGTTCCATTTCTCTTCTCAATCAAAATGCATCAACTCTCCAAGATCAAGGCCAATCTCGTCCCACTGCAGTGTTCGGTCGTTATTTCCATTCCACTCCCATATCTCGTTAAAGTTGCGACATGTGTGCAAGGTATTGAAGTCCGGCATAGGAAGTTTCCTCGATGGCAACAAGGTGTTGTCGAAGAACGTGATGGGCGTCACATCACTCGTGCACTTTATATATACCCGAAGCATATCAATGCAATGTTCTACACCATATATTAGAAATCTTACTCCCCTTGGCGAGGATATGACTTGCCATCATGGGCTCTATTAGCCCTCTCACCACCATGCATTTCCCGTTCTTCGGCATAATATTCCTTGTCCATTGCCTTCCTCAACGAATTCAAGCAGTGCAACAAATGGAACACTTCAAGCATAGCCAAGTATCCACCACCAAACTCGTCGGGTATTCTATGGAGAGGCCTGTCAGGCGTGTCCGACTTATTCAATCGTTTTAGGTCATCGTCGTAGAGTCTGATTGCGGGCGTTCCGAGACCGATCTCCAGCCATGCTGCATCAATTTCAGGGCTGGGCTTTCCGCGATACTTGTTTGTCTGCACAATTTCTGCATCGAGATGCCTAGGCTTTTCGTACGTTATGATTGATAACGCCGGAGCTGTGCATGGTGTCAGCTGGAGGCCCCGGGAAGAAGTCTAGCAGTACTCACAATGTGTGGAAAGTTTGTAGTCACAAGTATGGCCCGATGGCTGCCTGCTCAATATATAGAATGCTCCTAGCGCGTAGACACCAAAGATTATGATATGCAAAATAATGAGTTTTCCGGAGAAGTGTCTCTGGAGGAAACTTGGATTCCAAGCGTTTTCATGTTTCTCGTTTTCGGATGAAGCATCATTTTCAACCTGACCAAGCTGCTGGTAATCGACCATCCTTCGTGCAGACCTAGACACAGTCTCAAAACATCAACAAAGTAGTCAAATGGTAGGAGGGCACAAAGCGGAAGCAAGTCACTGATCAAGCTGCATGAGCATATCTGGTTACCGCCGAAGTGACCCGACATAGAAGCACCTAGAAATCTCAGGAATACACGATGTCATGGTGTCATTGACCTTGGTGTGGAGAAAGCTTAGTTGGAGTGTCACCGAGGTGCTTTTCACTAGCCATAAGATGTGTGCTGCGGCGTGTGGTAGCTGTGTGGAGTTGTCCTGCCGCACAGCTACCCCAACATCTGATCGTTCCACTTCCCCCACCTTCCTAAAGAGGGGTGGCATTGCTTCCTACCTTCCAGTTTCCAAATATTACTCGAACTCCCGCTCAAAGCGTCGCTTCAAGCTTAGAATCAGTGGTCTTAGCTTGCAGTTTGCGGCCGACGTGCCCGGTAAGCGCGCCGCATTGTAATCCGGAAAAATAGAAAAGCTTACTCCGACGAAGTAGTCGGAATCGAGTACGGTTTGCATTCAACTGACTTCGTGTCACACTAACCCGCAGATCGAGGCTTGGGCTTCGCCGTGGTTGATCTCTTAAGTTGATATCGGATCATTATCTTCACAGTATTAGAAAGCTATCTTCCTATCACGTCCACCATCTAAACCTGCGAAAGGCTCTTTCTATAGCGAATTAAAGATTATTTTGTTCCTCGCTCTCTTGGTAATATTATTTATCCGGAAATTGGCCACCATGATGGGCGACAACAGCTGTTCTTAATCGTGCCTGGAGGCTACTCACCTGCCCGATAGATCGAGCTGCATTCATCCCTTCGTCGACAGGCTTGGTGTGTGTTACGCGAGTAGCATACTCAATCCGGCCAGTGGCTTCTCTTATCTCAAGTGGATCTGGTTTATTGATCCCAGCAATGATGATCTGATCAGACTGTTGACGTAAGGATGCTCTCTGAAAAGGGCAGGTCATCTGGAACTTCTCTACCAAAGCAGAGACTGAATTCACCAGAGAGATTACAGTTAGAATTTGACGCTAGCTCCGTATTGCGGCGAAGTTTTAATCGCTACGGGAGCTTCGAGCCAATCCACAATTTCTTTGCGGGAATTCCACCGGAGCACTTTTAAAGAGAGTATATTTCGCCAGTATTTTCATACTCCCGACCTAGGTTGCCTAGGCTTTAAGCTAGGCTAGGAGTAGTAGTATTCATGACTAGGAGTAGGATAGGAGTGTCTAGAAAGTCAAAGCGAGGTTTAGGAAGGTTACCACGTATTTCGGCTAGGAGCAGGGAGACTAGCAGGTTATAATCAGCGTGACCAAAGATAATCAAGCTACTTAATTATATTTGAGTTGAGTTGAGTTGAGTTGAGTTGAATTTGAGTAGTACTTTGTCTTGAGTTGAGTTGAGTAGGTAATTTGAGTACTCTGAGTCTACTCTGAATATTTTTGAGTAGTATATATATATACTAAGTCCCTTATTTAATAGCTTATTTAGTAACTATTCCTAGGACTTATTTTAATAAAAGAGTATATATTTAACTATAAGAGACTATCTAAACTACTAACTAAATAATATTACTTAAATAATTTCAAATATATTCTCCTTATTATCTTTCTCTATTACCTCCTCCTTATCTTCTCTAAATAACCCTTAACTCTTTAGATAAATAATATACTTAAAAGTATCCTTATTTAGTCTATTTCTATCTTTATTAATAATTCTAGCTTCTTAATTAAAGAACTATTTAGAGCTAGCTAAAGTAGCTAGAATTTATAATACTTTCTAGCTATTAAAGATAATACTAGGTATTTATCTTTATTAGCTAGTTAATAAGTTAGAGGCTTAGTCTATTAAGTAGTTAGTATATATAATAATATAATATAATATAATAAAGGTACTTACTTCTCTAGGAGCTCTTCTTTCTCCTAAATATCTTCTATATATATATCTAGGTTATCCTCGTTATCTATAACTAAGTATTAGCTTTATTAACTAGAGGATTAACTAGTATATAATCGGCTCGATATCTATTAATATATTAGTATTAATATAATATAATAAAGAATTATACTTATAAATTAAGATTAGTCTTTAATCTATTATAGATACTAGTAATCTAATTTACTATAATTCCTATAGCCTCTAAATCGTCTTTCTTAATTCTAGAGTCTAGAATTAAAGATAAGTATAAAGCTTTATTCTTATTACTAACCCCTTATTTAGGAAAGTATTTTCTAAGCTTATTATACCTAAGTTAATAGTTATAGTAAATATAAGTAACTATAATATTAAGTTAGTATATATATATAATATAAGAGAGAGTAATAGACTTATATTAAATTTATTCCTAATAACTCTAATCTAGTATATATTTTATATACTTTAGGGACTAAATATATATAGTAAGATACCTTTTTAGCTTATAGCTTAGTAGTAGCTTTAATAAATATAGAGAATATCTTAAGACACTTCTCTATATAAGCTATATTAGAATTAGTTAAGCTTAATAATTCTTATTCTTTTTAAATACTTTAGAATTAGATATATTAATAACTAATTTAATAGTAGGGCAAAGATTAAGGAAGTATTTAAGTATATAATAAGTACTAGACTACTTAGTCTTTTAATCTATTTAATAGTTAGTATAATATATTATAATATAAAGTAATAAAGTACTTACTTAGTTATAGAAATCTAGGTTCTTTAATCTCTAGAGCCTCTATTATTATTTAATATACGTCTATTATCTTGTCCGTATTTAAGACTTATAATAATCTTTCTGATCTTTTTCTAAAGAGAAATATTTATTAAATAATTAGTATATAATTTTAATAATAATTTAATATAAGAATATATTAGACTTATATTAGGAAGTACTTCCTCTTTAGCGTTATTTTCGATATTATAAATATCTTAGTTATTTATATCTATTATCTTTAATAATAGCCTTTAATATATCTTATACTACTAGGTTTAGTATATAAGCTAGGTAAGGAATATTTCCTTAAAATTTAATACTATCTTTATTATATACTCTATAAAGCCCTTTAATAGAGTATTATTCGAGCTAGCGTTATCTCTTGTAATACTATAAAATATTAGTATATATTTTCTTATATAAAGTAAAGTAGTTATATACTTAGTAATATTAAACTAATATTATAGTCTTTAAGAGTCTCTAATAAGACTTCTAATAAATAAGCTCTAGAGTATTTATCCTTAAGGTCTTTTATAGCTAGTAAATAGCTCTTTAACTCATAGTTCTTATTTATAAAGTATCTATTAAATATTAGTATAATATAATATAATATAATATTAAATAAAGGTAATAAAATAAGGAGTACTTATATAGTAATACCTAAATAAGCGTCCTAATTTATTACTATCCAAGTATCTAAAGTAAGGGAAAAAGTACTATTAGACTTAATATTATCCTCTAGCTCTTTAATAATAGAAGCCTTAGCTTCCTTATAATTAAATACTAAGGTATCCTTAAGCTTTTAGTAATAAACCTTAGAAATATCCTATTAAATTATTAGTATATTATATAATATATTAAGAGCTAATTACTTACTTATTAAGGTAGTTTAATAACTCTCTAAATAATTTAGAAGAGATAGCCTTAAATGATATATTATTCTTTATAATAAAGTCTAATAAAAGTTTATTAAATATAAGCTCTTCGAATTTCTCTTCGAGAGTTTTAGGTTATTTACTAAATCTTTATCTAGCAAATATATCTCTAATATTACTAGTTCTACTAGTAATACTAGCTTAGAAAGACTCTCCTATATCTATAGAGTCGTTTTCACTATCTATTAATTAATTAGTAAATATTTATATTATTAGAATAGTAATACTTGGAATTTCCTAGGTTATATAACCTCGCGTCACATATAGTAGACTAGTACTAATTAGGCTTAGCGTATTTAGGGATCGTATATTAGAACCTCGATACTATAATCCCTACTTAGATAAGAATAATAACTTCACTAACCTATATAATTAGTATTCCACGACTACGTAATAGTACTACGTATTACTAGTGAACTAATATATATATATATAATATTATAAAGAAATATAACTTACTAGTAGTATCTAGTTCACTAAGTATATAGCCTATATTAAAGGCCTTATATTACGATTTATAGTATGTGATATAATTAGAAGTAGAGTTATTAACCCTTTATTTAAGGTACCTCTTTCTATTAAAATATTAGTATATATTATATATAATATTATTATATATTATAAAGGGGTTTCTTACGAGTAATTAAGATATAAATACTTAACTATAATAGTTTAATAATTCTCTAGTAGATCTGAATTATCTTTAGGAGAGTCTAAAGTCTTAGAAAATAACCCCTTTTTAAAGATAATAGGTTATTATTCTATAGGCTCTAACTTAAAATTAGGGTGATTTTGAATTCGATTTAGCCTAATCGAGGTATTTATAGACGAAGATATTATATATAGTATATATATATAAGTATAATTATAGATATATAATAGTATAGAGAGTAAAGTAAGAATATAGAATATAAAGTAAGATTATTATAAAGAAAGGAAAGAAATAACTCGAAGGGAGGAGTATACTCTTATATACTAAACTTAGGTCTACTAGAACCTTCTATAAGATCTTAATTTATAATACTATAGAATGATTTATAATAGAAAGAAAGGTATAGAAGTTACTAAAATACTATAGAATATACTAGAACTTTATTTTATTATTAATCTAACTTCTAGTATTTTCTACTTATAAATAGATATTCTAGTACCTTTTATATATAACTACTACTAGAAGGTTCTAGTAAGTCTATATATAGTATAGTTCTATTAGAATACTTAATAGAAGTAATAGAAAGTATATTCTTCGATTAATTTTAAGGTTTAGCGCCACTCGTAGAGCCTTAAGCTAGACCTAATTAGGAAGTAGCAAATCACATAAACACTTCTTAATTATACTTAATTATATTTGAGTTAAGTTGAGTTGAATTTGAGTAGAGTCTAGATTTAGTTGAGTTGAGTTGAGTAGGTACGTCTACTTAACTTAACTCAACTCATTTTTTACGCTGAAAATGACTGAGCACCGACCTCATGTTCTCGCATGGTATAAGGTCGGCCGTATTGGTTCTAAAACCAAGCTATGTGAAAGTGAAAAATACGCCTCCTCGCAGGACTTCTGACTTTCATCAAGACCCCAAAACCTTTACTCCAAAACGGTCAATCATCTTCACATGGAGTGTCTTCCCTGCATTCTCCATTCCCCTCCTGCCTCTGATTGAGTGAACAGCAGCCTTTTTCACGCTTTCATCCAGCCCATGAAAGAAAGGCGCCAAAGCCGACGATCTCCACGCGCCTTTAAAAGACCCATCCGCGGCAGCAAGGCTCATCGTCGCAGCAAGGAAACCAGCAACGAGCAATACCATGATCCCTGGCAACACTAACCATGGCCACACAATGCCTATACATGTTTGAGCCATCAAGACGTCGCCTTGAACGTACCCAGATGCGGGTCCGTGTTCGCGCATCATAGTCGTCATGACGCTCGTCAACCGCGCCATATAAATCTCAGCAGTCTCTAGTGACGCCGTGCCATTGTGGTAGAAGCTCCGCAGCCAGTCGGACCCTTGCGCTGTGATGGTGTTGTCCGTCCATCCCTGCAACCATTCGACATCCCATTGCCATGAAAGCAGCTGGTTTTGGGCCAGAGCCTCGAGCGGTTCTACAACCCAGACACAGCCCGGCTCATAGTACCGCACGGCGTCGGTGGGACTCAGAACTAGCGTGTTATTGACTGAGATGGCGATCGGGGTCCTCGTGCTCGGGGTTTCTGACGTCTCGCATTGATGCACATGTCCGTTGCGGATGACGGTGTCGGTTGCCAGAGACCAAGTCAGGTTCAGAGAGGTAGTCACGTCGATAGCTGACACGTTCGTCTTCTTAAGGAGGGTTGTAGATAGTAGACTTTCGTTAAGCTTACCACTGTTCACGATTGCGGAGTATGTCTTGATACATGGAATGAGCGAGGATCGGACTGCCCAGGGAGTTTTGGGGCACTTCTCGGTATGCGCTATGTCGCAGGTGGTCTCGTTAATTCTGAGCATGAGCATGTCGACCGTAATGAGGTCGTCGAATTCGGTCGAGTTGGCCAAGTTCTTTCGCGAGTACAGAAGAGTGTATTGTTGATCCTCGCTGATGTTAACGAAGCCCACTCGCGGCTGATATGTAGGATCTCTGGTAGGGATCCAGAATGTGCCATTTGTTTCGTCGCGATGGATCTGGTCAGATATGTCTTTGACTCTGAAGCACATGCCGAGGGTGGAGAAAACTGCACCGTCCGGGGTGGAAGGGAAGCTGCAGTTTCCGGATGCACAGCCAAATTGAACAAGGAGTTGAGTGCTTGCAATGGCATCCATGACACCTAGTGACATAGCAGCAGCAGTGCGGCCGCTGGTCTCTGCGTGGCCAGGCCGCGAAGACACGGCATCACCGCTATAGTTGTTACTCCGAGATAGATAGGCTGAGACTCCGGCCTCCGCTACCATGCAATTGTTGTATTGAATAATTTGCTGGGAGAAGGCATCGACTGCCAACATTACGATTGTTATTAGAGCGCCGAAACTTGCAAGGTAACTAGGTAATGAGCAGTATGTGTCAGCGCTCGCTGGATATGTCAAGATTAGGCTACTCCTTACTGCTTGCGGGGTTGCACCATTAACATGAAAGCACCCCATGGGCCACGGCTAGCGCTGTCAAAGTTCTCCATCATCGATAGGGGCCTAGGGTCAGAGTTACTGAACCACAGCCATTTGAGTTGACATATTCCTTAGTGGGTGAGCTTCAAGGAACCAAAGGCATGAATTTCAAGAGTGAACAGAGCAAAGTACCTTCTGCGACCGGGAGCATGAGACTAGCCTTCATGATTGCCGTCATGATAGCAATCAGCGAGTTGATGGAGATGTAGTTGGGCCACTGAGGTAGTGGGCGGTCTTGGTGGACTGCTAGGATAGCGACGATGACAACCAAGCAGATGGTCGCAAGCACGCAGCTTA
Organism: Hyaloscypha finlandica; assembly: GCA_021399475.1. Lineage (NCBI taxonomy): Eukaryota > Fungi > Ascomycota > Leotiomycetes > Helotiales > Hyaloscyphaceae > Hyaloscypha > Hyaloscypha finlandica. The sequence goes on along the minus strand of JAJTUR010000076.1, from coordinate 1,226 downwards.
ATATCTCCCAGACCCAGAGATCGGCCATTAAAGACAATATACGGGAGGAGGAATCGCGTCTGGTCGGTGAAGCAGCGGTCTCTAGAGCAGTGGAATCCTGAGGCGTGGTTTCTGACTTCGCGGGAACGACTGGCATCGGTTGGTGCTCATGATGGCTGTCATCATTTTTATGCTTTTCAAGGCGGTCATCTGTCGTTTCTGGTACTCCGGCTTCATGATTGAGGGGCACCACTCTTCCTTCCATGACTATTTTGCTTTCTGGAAGTGGCCCATCGGGACGCATTGAAGTTGTAAGCCCCAAAGACTTATCGCGGTTCGGATGGGAAAGATCGAAATCGGCGTTGGAGCTGTTGGCTATGGATATCTCTGCCATTGTGTTGTGCTATACCGCACGTAGACGAACTCTAGAGACTCTTTATATAAGCTGTCGGCGTCCATTGTACTTTGTAGTTCAACGCGAGGCTGTGGCTTGGCAGTATTATATTCGACGTCGAGAGTGGCCCCCAATGGAGGGTCATATTTTAGGTAGCAGATTAGAAAGAATTGTTAAGCTAAGGCAAGCCCACCTGTGTCAAATGAAACTCTGCCGTTCAAACAAGGCTGCGGTTGGCCGTCGAATTTGAGGAGTAGATCTGTAGATCCTGGCGGTCGAACGGATGACCCCCGCATAAAATGACTGCAAAGAGCGTCCGAGACCGACGATCGATGATATGATTGGATGGACATCTGGGGTAACACAGATTGTATGGAGTCCTACCAGCGCTGAAGGCATCCATTTTCTTGGTTCCAATGCAACAGCGCCGGGAAAACCAGGGACAGATTTCAAAAGCGCGAATAGATTGGGGTTGAGAACCAATCGTCGCAACCTGTTATGATTTAGGCCTTGCGGGGATGCCAGCAGTTTCCGCTCGACAGTTCCCCGAAGGAGTTTGTCACGGCTGTGAAAAGCAGGCTTGTCTCAAATTTATCAGCCCCTAAGAAACATTAGTGTGGATGCGATGCATCAATAACGGTGGGACAAGACTGATCGAGATTGGGTACCGGAATGGTGGGGCCAATATCTTTAAGCCAAAGATATTTCTGTGAGTATATGCCTTTCCTAATTCAATTCAAAAAAAGATAAAAATAAAACCGTTGTATAAGAGGTGTTGTGCTGCCCGTCTCCCCGCATGTGTTTATCGGTCTCCCGCAGCACCACCAAACGGGAGAAAACACCCTTGCATCCG